>JAKUDI010001455.1:0-66800 GCA_022702515.1 Ilyophis sp. 1 JC-2022
CTTCTGGAAATGAGTTGAAATTGATTTCATGAATTTAAAAAAATATACTTCTCACACTTACTGTTCTATGAAAATTTTAAACATTGTTCATTTAATTTAAATTAATTTTAACTGACGGAATTGGCCTCAACGCTGGCATTAACACGGCACTGGACTGAATGAATGAAACTGACCAGTTGAGGGGCTGTACTTGGGAGAGGTCCTCTGGCAGGGCAATGCCCCGTGTTTCTGGCAGGAGGAGACAAAGCAGCCCCACAGCCAGCGTCAGGAGCCCCATCACAATGTAGGGGAGGGCCTTGTTATATGTACCTGCAGAATATTACCAAATAAAGAGAGGGTCTGAACAAACGGGGCAATTATGCAAACATTCTTTGATTTCTTAGTGGATATGCTGCTATCCAGTTTCCTGTTGCTCTGGTGCCTAAAAGTCAGTTAGCAGTAGCAGTGTCACATTTCATATGTAATGATTTATATCTACAGGTTGTTGCCATTTCAAGTATTTTGCTCTTGTTCCCCTAAGTGAGTTATTTGGATAGTATGTGCATCTTTTTTCTGGGAGTTAATGTAGGCATACGTGCAAAATATTGTATAGCCAATTTCATATCTACAACTACACCTTGTAACAAACCTTGAGGTTCTCTGCCAAGCTGGGGTGCACTAAATTACACTGATGATTATACTAATTGTACTGATGTGAATGTGCTACTGATTACACAGCAGTGCTGACTACCTACATACGGCTTCACCTGAATCTCACCAGTGAAGTAAGGTCTTATAGCACTGAGGGGCCACTCACCCATGAACGTAAGGAAGGGTGAGCTTATGCTTCCGATCTTGGCGCCCAAGGAACAGATGCCCACCCCCATCCCCCGCACCACCGTGGGGAAGAGCTCCATGGCCATGATGTATATCACTGAATACGCAGCGGTGACTCCAAGCTTTCCGACCATCGCCAGGCCAACGCTGAAGCTGCGGAACTCTACGGGATTACAGGACAGACTATAGAAAGAGTGGCACTGCCATGTTGAAGTGCATGGAATTTTGATTCGGGCAATTATACGTAACTTATCACATATGAAAATGACAAGGCAGGCAGATAACAGAGTGAATGTGAGGACAGCAGGACACAGATTACACTGAGTGTCAGTATAAGGACTACAGGACAAATCACATTAGAAAAGAAGTGACTGTATACTCAGAAAAAAGGTAGAAACGCTTCTCACTGGGGTGATGTCCTGGAGGTACATTGTACCCCAAGCAAGCAATACATAATTAATTTGTACCTTTTTTTATTTGAAATGGTACTTGTTAGTACCAAACTAGAACATTAATGTACTTGTGGGGTACATTTAAGAACTGTACCTGTGCCTTTATCACTGAGAGTGTAAGGACTACGGGCCACAGAGATTACGGGACTGAAAGACAAAATGAGGGTACATTACTTTCCGGAACCATCTGAATGAGCAGCAGGACGGTCCCGCCGACCAGAAGAGTGGAGGAGATGATGGCCCGTCGGGAGGCCACCTTTAGCAGGAGCCACACCCCAGTGTAAGCAACCAACTCCATGACCGCGGAGAGCAGACAGTTCACATAGGCATCACCACTCATGTTGGGGGTGCTCAGTGACAGGCCATAATAACTAATGGTTATGCTGAACCTGCAAACAATGACCAAAGACAACAGTCTAGTCTTATTTTGTCTGTGAACAGCTATCCAAACTTGTGACATAAGGATGAGTTGTTCCTGTTTTAATGCAGTTTTGTGGTCTCGGGTTTAAACCTGAAGTTTAAACTCCAGCTAAGCACACTGCAATTGGCCCATTATTATTATTATTACTACTTGCATAAACCATATATTAATAGTAACACTTTTCTAATTCTGGACATAGCTGGAATGGAGTTTTACGGTACCAGGCGATGACACTGATGATGCTTATATTTCTCAGCTTACTTGTCCTGACCAGATCCAGGTATGTATATGACATTTTATGGTGATCAGTGTCATTTTCCTGTAATCAAAATAAGAGGAAAATGTACAATCCATACAAATACTAAGTGCTCATACCCGTCAACCCATATGCCCGTATTCTTGAGCTATACGGTGTATGAATATGAAATGGAGGAACACACTTGTTAAAAAAGAACTATGGTGGCTGCTAGTTGGCCCATCCTCTTACAGGGCCCGTGGCTGTTGGCATCGAATATGGTACAGAATCTGGCCCATGCCAATGCTGACTGTGGCTAGCAGTCCCGCAGGCGAGGCAGAAACAAGTCATGGTGCATTTCGACCAGCAATGTTTTTTGTCAGGTATAGTCATTGTGTGAAACATGACAAACAGAGTTTTATCACAATAGGCACACAAGAGGAAAGCTGGGTCCTTAGTTAAGCTGTTGTTAGACCCAGAGGGTGACTGTACGTAATTCAGTGCAGACACTTTCTGTCTGACCGCTTATAAATGAGGACAGATATGGCCATCTCTCTTCCCTTTCATCTGTCTACTTCTTACCCCTGGACTTTTTTTGTAGGTGTGTATACTAACCTTCTTTTTATTGTTTAAAAAAAAAGAAAACTTGTTATAAAAGTAAATAATGAATTAATTGCCTCCAGTTTTCAAGATATACATTAATTTTATGCATCCATTAAATGGATAAATCCATTCTTAAAATCATAGAGATGGTACCATAAGTTTAGCAGAATCCTCTTCCTGAAATATAACCCTTGGAGGTGTGACACCATTTTTCTTTGCTGCTGCCCGAACAATGTCCTCTGCCTCCTTAAGACGACCTTGAGCCAGCAACCACCGTGGAGACTCTGGAATAAACCTGTTAGCACAGAGAACTGGTTTTATCTACAGGTTTGGGCCATGTGACATTTACACCTGCATCTATGTAAACATAATTGGGTTAAACTTTCTTTGAAAGATTCTATGCAAGAGCTATACATGTCCTGTAAAAACACTACATAGCAGTTTGTGTGCTGGGAAGGGTCTCACCACCAGAGGGGTATGTAGAGAAATCCAGGCAGGGCAAGAACAAGCAGGAGAATTTTCCAGCTACGGATGAAGTAGGCACACAAAGGCAGAACAGTGTAGCCCAGTGCGTAAAACACACACAGGCCCAAGGTGGAGAAGGCCAAACGGGAGAACTCCCCCAACACCTCACTACCTGCAAAAGAAGATGCACAACATGTCTGTACCAAATCCCTTCACACTTAGGGTTCTGTTTTCCGGCTGGCGAATTTCATCATGGATTTTCACATGTCTGAGCCCATTTGACTCACGGTGTGCCGAAGTGGGAGAGAGCCACTAGGGATGGGACCACTGAACTATATAATAACTAGAAAGGCAACGTGGTCACATGGTTCCATTCAACCCTATTCAATTTGGCTCTTCCGCAAGTGGCACCGCCGCAAGATAGCTGCCATGGCCCGGAAATAGTATTACCGATGAGCTGGGCCATGTATTTCCAATGGAGTGTTGTGAAGGTCAACAGTCGCCCCAGCGCAATCTAGGTACCAAAAGCTTCCAATATGGTAATCAATACATGCACGGACCTGTTTATACGTCTTGTGGGTGAGCATGAAATTGACGGACTTAGACTGGACCGTGTGATTGAGAGTGTTTTAACATATGTATGCTTAGCCGATCAGCCTGGGTATGTATATTCATGCAAATCTATACACAATAAATTACGTTATATCAGACTCTGGAATGTAGTGTCTATTTGGAAGAAAGTTTGAATAACTTGTAGTGGAATGGTCCCGACCCCTCCCGACGGGGCGGTGAAAGGATAATTCTATTTGTTATACTACAGTAAGATTCAATATTTATTTTTGAAGGCCTAAATATTTGTCATTTTTATTAATCTGCATTTATGTCTTCACCCCCTTTCTCTAGTGCAAATAATTGTGTCTCTTGCTATAAATGTCTGTAAATGTGAATGTTATGTGTTGCTATAAAATTTTCTCCATGGTATCTATCTATCTATCTACAATTTTAAACTGGTAAATGTTGACAACCAAGCCTAAACATAGCCTAAACCTTCTGGAGTATAATTTTTCCTCAGCTTGGCATGGACCTTCCCTTATCACCGCTAAATCTAAATATATTTCTATTGGTGCCAAATCTTGCTGGCTGGGGCTTGGGGGTGGTTTTCGACCTAAACAGAAGGCCCCATATAAACTTTTTGTTTAGGGCCCCCAAAAACCTTGGGCCGCCACTGACTGGACGCCATATTGGTTGCTGAAACTTTGGCAATAGAAGCAAGAAGTTACGTCGGATCCAGAAAGAGTTCAGTATCTCCAGAATGCCAGTCTAGTTATTACATACTAGCTATACAGCTGGATATTTGGTTACCCCACCTGGGTAACCTCCAACCTACACTGCTGTTCTCATACATGTAACCTAATTACAGAGACAACAGGCAAAAGGCTACAGTGTTTAAATTAGTGCCATGTACAACTTCTTGCTGAATTGCTTCAGTAAAAATATCCAGCTGAAATTCAGATGCTGAAACTGAAAAGGTCCTGGATCCTCCAACAGGATAATGATCCTAAACATACAAGCAAATCTACTACAGAATGGCTCAGAAAGAAAAAATGGAGATTGGATATGGAATTGGCAAGTCAAAGTCCAGACCTCAATCCTATCGAAATGCTTTTGGGGGGGACTTGAAGCGAGCTGTGCATTCAAGGAAGCCCTCTAACATCACACAATTAAAGCAGTACTGCAAAGAAGAATGGCTGAATATTCCTCCCAGTCGATGTAAGAGACTTATAGTCAATTACAAGAAACACCTAGAAGAAGTTATTGCTGCCAAAGGGGGAAACACCAGTTATTGAAGCCAGGGGTGTACTTACTTTTGCCTCACAGGATAATTGCACTTCTGTTGATTTCTGATAAATAAATCATTTAAAAGTATAATTTATTGTGTCCTTTGTTAAATTAGACAACCTTTAACAGTAAAAAGCATTGGAATAAGGAACAAATATCCATGTGTCCAAATATGTCTAAAAACAGACAACTTATCTGGGGGTGTACTTACTTTTTCACATGACTGTATTTTGCATTGTTTTCATCTGACATTATATGGATTCTGAAGTTATTTTTACTATTCACAATAAACGAGTGTTGCAATGAATTATGTTTCCCGGAGGGAATGATGTCTGATTTGGTTTTAAAACAAAATACACGTCACCATGGGTATTGATATGTATTGTATCATGACACCAGTATTGGGATACTATGACCCCTGTTCTGGAATACGTATCATATCATGACCACCGTATTGGGATACATATATTGTGACCCCCATATTGGGATATGCATTCTATCATAAGGCACCTGGCAAGCCCCAACCCTACAACAGACAAGCCAGTCAACTGCACGTCTGACCAAACTACATCTCCAACCTGACATTTTATGAGCGAAGCAGTTCAACTGTAGCTGAAAAAGCAGGCGATTTCTGAAACAAGACAGGATGATTTCCATACCATGGCCCTTCCAATTAACACAAGGTTTAAGCCCTAGTTAGCTACCTCTACAACAATAGAGGATTGTACACATAAAGTGCTGTGATTTTAAATTGATACAGTGCCCTCCATAATGTTTGGGACAAAGACATATTCTTTCTTGATTTGGCTCTGCACTCCACAATTTTTGATTTGTAATCAAACAATTCACTTGTGATTAAAGTGCATATTCTCCACTTTTAGTAAAAGGTATTTTTTGTTTTTACCATGTAGAAATTACAGCCATTTTTATACATAACCTCCCACAGAAAGCCCAGTACTTCACTTACTCATGTTTTATTTCTTCTCTTTCTTGATACTTCAGTTTTGGTGCATAAATATGTTTGGCCCTGACAATTGTGTGTGACAAGAGATATTTTAGATATTCACAAAAGTTCCGATGACCTACTGGATTAACAGTGGCTGATATGGGGGCATTTGGGGTTTCTGGTCAAAAGCAGAAAGATTAAAATGTAACTAAAAAAACAGCTTGTACAGCACTGTTATGCCCTCAGAGTGTGAAAACTCCCACTGACATTCGGCACAGCTTAAAAACAAGCTTGGGTGCAATATGCTATAGGGTGCAATAGGGCGGCAGTGTGGTATAATGGTATAATGGCTAAGGAACCGGGTTTGTAACCGAAAGGTTGCAAGTTCGATTCCCAGGTCGGACACTGCCGTTGTACTTCACCTGCATTGCTTCAGTATATATCCAGCTGTATTAATGGATACTATGTATAAAATGCAAAAGAAATGCTGTGTAAGTCGCTCTGGATAAGAGCGTCTGCTAAATGGCTATAATGTAATGTAATGTAATATGGTCTTTCGGCGAGCGGATGGCGATGTATACTGTACTAGTCGCATTCAAGATTTCAGTACTAGGAGATGAGTAGAACCAGCAGAACCCTCGACTGTATAGAAATGAGGCTCAGCTATTCTGTGGCAGAGTGCAACCTAAATCTTTGAAGCGACTCTGTAGAAAGACATAGCGTACGCAGCGAGTTGGATGGAACACGCTCCAATTTTGAATTAGGCTACCTGTTATATTCTGTACATCTGTTTGTCTGTTTGTATTATTATTTGATATTTATTCTGGATTTATTATTTTTCATTTCATCATTGCATTCCCCTCTGTTCGTGGGTTGTCCGAGTCTCATCTGTGTGTTTGTTTACCCAGTCTCGTGCATGCACTATTCGGGTGACTTCGGGAGTTTTCGTGGGTTAACGCTGTATTTCCGAAGTTTCGTTTTCTGCTACTTCCTGATTTACTTTCCGTGTATAATTTTATATATTACTAACTCGCGGTAACAATCACTCGGGTGCTTTATTAGTTACGTGCACTTTACTAAAACCAATTAACACAAATGTATACTAACAACTAACTGCCTGTCTTATAGTTAGATACTAACATTTAACCAGCTTCTCCGCTTTATCTTTGTTACTCGCATTTCTAACGGCACCTGAGCTATCTCTGTAATTCGCTCCAGCTGTTTGTACTTAGACTTTATCTCTTGATTACTGTGCACACTCCGCTCCTATTCGAGCCCATTGTTTGTTATGCATGTTTCCGAATCCCTTCCATGTTTTCATTATGTTCTCGTGATTGAATTATTGTTTACCGAATGTGTTAACCTCACGTCGTTTGTTACCCCTCCCTTTCCTATAAGACCCACAATTCTGTTTCTTTCCAGTCAGTGATTGAGTGTTCTTTATTTATTTTTCTATTTGTGCACTATCAAAATTTCATAATTGGTATAATATTCAATTACCTTTGATTTCTAAAACCTAACTCCTGAACACAACCCTACTGGTACTTTACAACCATAGCCTACAGATATACTCCAAAAACGGTATTTACGGTAAAATTTATGGAACAGAACTTTGCTGCGTGCGTTCGCATAGCCTACGTACTGCCAGAAACATTTTAATATCCCTTCATTCCAAGCATATATTTCTTTAATTATTTGCAAAAATCGCCGGCGTGCCCTTTTATGAATTTGGGCCCTTGCCCCTCTAACATCCTCTGCACGTGCCTGGGCAATGCCACCTTTTCCCTTCCCTAACAGATTGTAAAAAGCAATAATTGGGAGGAGAGGCTTCAATGAGCGCAGCTGAACCAGCTGACGACAGCCAGGTTTCTGTCATTAAAATAAAATCTAGTTCATGCTCAGAGATAAAACCATTAATAAAAAACAATCTACAATAGATTGAGTTAATTTTTTTCCTGTACATATGATATTTTACATAGCACAAATGTCTAAAAACCTGTTTTCACTTTGTCATTATGGGCTATTTTGTGTAGAATTTTGAGACAAAAAATGAACTCAATCTATTGTAGAATATGTCTGTAACGTAATAAAACGTGAAGAAAGTGAAAGAGGTGTGCAGACTTTCCGGCTTGACTGTAAAAAAAAAAATATATAAATTAATATATAGCTTAATATAACAGTATATAAATTTGCGAAACAAGGCTTAACGCACCTTAACTATAAGCAAAAGACACAAACATTTGCACCGTAAAGCACAGTACCTTTGGTAACCAAAAGCATTAGATATTTTTCTACTGAAAAGTATATTTTATGCTCGTTAAGCGGTTATGCAGTTTTTTGATCTGCTTAATACAGCATAGGATAATGAGACTTAACCCATTAAGTGCACAGTGAAATGTCCTGTGTTAATTCAACTCTAACAGAGTACTTATGAGCCTAATCTGGCCAGAGCAGGCTCATATGTACACTGCTAGAGTTGTATTAACGCTGTTCGAGTTGAATTAACACTGGACATTTTACTGTGACTTATGTTGACCAAAACGCATAAACAGTGAAAACTTTTAAAAGTCCAATCAGAATGCTGTTACTAGCTAAATAAACCATGACATGATACACAAACGTTATCCATGTTGCTGTATGAGTGGGCGGAGCTCATAGCAGAATATTTTTTGGCTCTGGTCCCGGCAGACGTGCGACTTGTTGAGTGATGAATAAATAAATAATCAGCCATCAAATTCAAAGAATTTACTCATGTTCGTCTAAAAGTACATTGACAAGTTTAAAACACACGGTACAAACACAACAACATGCCTAAATTCTGCGCATAGTCCAAGATAATGTGTGGGCTGACTATTAATGGTGAGTTATGTCTGAATGGACTTTCTGTAATAAATCAGACAGATTTCTACAGCTCTGATTTATTTGAATAAATAAACACGGCTTGATGACAGTTAAGATTTACAGTTGTGTTCAAATAAATAGCAGTGCGTTAAAAAAAGTGAATAAAGTGCAAATATTTTTTAATAGCTTTTAGTTCCATATTTCAAATGTAGTGGAAACACTACACATTCAATTCCAAATCAAAGCATTAACTAATGTTATCGAGTCTGCGTTATTCTTTTACAGGAAGCAAAGAAAAGGAATATTAATCTGTTCAAATAAATTAAAAAAATAGCAGTGTCGACATTTTTCTCTTCAAACTCAAAAACTTACTTTTAAAAAAAAAAATTCAAGATTTAACTTCACTAAATCACTGAACTAATATTTAGTTGCATAACCATTGTTTTTGATAACTGCTGCGCATCTGCGTTGCATCGAGTCAACCAACTTCTGGCACGTAACTTTTCTATTACACTACTACATCTACAAGTAACTTATTTGCCATGCAGAGATATCACTACTACTAATAACAGTGGTTCATCAGTTACTGATGTTGTACTGCTATTTTTTTGAACACCACTGTAAATGAGCGTATCGCACTTAATATTTGGAGTAGAAAAAAAATTGGTATCGCCAGATACAGAGACTCTCCTCTTTTCAAGTATAAAACTCAACCTGTGTTTTACATAGCCTATGCATTTGTTCAGTTTATTGGTTATCCGTCTACTCAAATAATACAAAGCACTTGTGGTGGTCAAAACGGATCCTGTCAAACTGTCCAGCTGTGTCCAACTTAAAATCTCTTGAGCTGATTTTTGATGGAGAACTGTATTCACTATTAAACATCACCAATGATTAACAAGTAATTTTGCTCAATCGGTAAAATAATGTATTTTATTAGAGGTTTGGACATTGACAGGATCAATCTAAAAATTTGGAATGTTGGCAGCCATATTGGCTAGGCACTGCAGGGATTCCAGTGTTCTGGAATACGAGATGCCAAAGTATTGCACTTTAACAAGCTCATTGTTTAGGTCTGTTAAGCCCCGTTAAGCAGATGTCTACACTGTATTCAGCAGATCAACAAACTGCTTAACGAGCATAAAATATATTCTGTGCAATCATTTTATTCTTTCAATTGCACATTCCCGTTTTCTGCAGAGAGCTGGTCTTCCTTGAAGACCTCTGGTTGTGCTGCAGGCTCCCTTCTGTAACAGCACCTGGCAGAAGGGTTTCATGGACAGTGTTACAATCAAAGGTTTCCTTTCTTTCCTCAGAATAGCATCGTAAATATTTTCTTCTGAGCCACACTCCCTCAGGATACCGTGCGTGCGTGCGTGCGTGCGTGCGTGCGTGCGTGCGTGCGTGCGTGCGTGCGTGCGTGCGTGCGTGCGTGCGTGCGTGCGTGCGTGCGTGCGTGCGTGCGTGCGTGCGTGCGTGCGTGCGTGCGTGCGTGCGTGCGTGCGTGCGAATGATGAATGAATGAAACTGACCAGTTGAGGGGCTGTGCTTGGGAGAGGTCCTCTGGCAGTGCAATACCCCGTGTTTCTGGCAGAAGGAGACTCGGTAGCCCCATAGACACCGTCGCAAGCCCCATCACACTGTAGGGGAGGGCCTTGTTATATGTACCTGCAGAATATTACCAAAAAATTAGGGTCTGAACAACGGGGCAATAAAATTAATTTCTTGGGATGCT
Organism: Ilyophis sp. 1 JC-2022; assembly: GCA_022702515.1. NCBI lineage: Eukaryota > Metazoa > Chordata > Actinopteri > Anguilliformes > Synaphobranchidae > Ilyophis > Ilyophis sp. 1 JC-2022. The sequence continues at coordinate 10,354 of JAKUDI010001455.1, forward strand.
TATCAGTGTAGTGTAGTATAATGGTTAAGGAACTGTAACCGAAAGGTTGCAGGTTCGATTCCCAGGTAGGACACTGCCGTTGCACCCTTGAGCAAGGTACTTCACCTGCATTGCTTCAGTATACTATGTAAAAAATGCTTAAAAAGTTGTGTACGTCACTCTGGATAAGAGCGTCTGCTAAATGCCTGTAATCTAATGTAATGCAACCTTTTTCTACCTATTCCTACCAGTATTATAAGGTTCTCAGACGTATGGTGTCATCCTGTTACAAATGGTAAAATCTGACTCTGTAGCTTTAATGGAGATTGACAACAAAATTGAAGTGAACTGTAACTGAAATCTTTAATAAGCTTTCCTCTTTCACACAAGTGTTGAAGAGAGTTTGCAATAAAGCTACCTTCAATGTTCTTCGATAACAATATCCTCTCTCCTGTCGTATTTCTTGTTTTTTACGCCGTTATATTTACCTGCTGTTGGGTACACAACACTGAGTTTGTGTAGCATATGCATGGTAACTTGTAGCCACGTTCAATATGACAACAAAAGTAAATATTTCTTTCTTCCATAACCTAGCCACCGAATAAAGTAACGTTATCAATAATAGCAACGTAGCTACTCTTCATTATATATAATTACAGTTGTCTGGCAAGCAGAAAGTCCATTCGTGTTGACTTTCGCCCTATTAACTTTTGCCCTGTGGGAGCTCCACGTCTGTCTTTAAACCAATTTGCTCCCAAACATATAGCCATCTTCCGAAATAAGCACCTATGTTTACTCCAGTTATCGAGCGAGCTTTATCCAATTCCCTTTTCTTTTTCTTTCCGTGAAATATGCGCCGGTGTAACGGGTCGCTGTGAAATGTCAAGCTGGTGAACTGGTAAGGTCAATCTCACTGTTGATTGGTTCGCGATGTGAATCTCTTCTATTGGTTCTGGTCATAAGCCACTTTGTTACCGTGCTGGATTTCTCTCAGAACAGTTCTTTCTATGATTGCTACCAACTAAGCATGACTGTTCCCTGATATTTTTCTAAAAAAACATGCATACACCAGCTTTAAGTACATGATTCCTGTGCAAATGTATCACCATTAGTGTACGTGTTATTTTATGACAGCCAGTATTATATGTGGTAACAATTATCAATCAATATGTATCAAATTAAATAACTGTACTTATGCCCTTAAACATGCAATAGAAATAAATGAAATCCTGAAAAATGAAAAATGAAAAGAAAAGAAATATATGAAAAGAAATCCTGTATAAATAAATGAAAAGAAATCCTGTGGTATGCCCACAAAAACAGTTGCAATTTTGAATTGAATTTTAAACCGTTATCAACTGTTCCTTCAGATAGATTATGAATCACACTTCTGAAGTATGAAGAAATTTACATATCAAGTGAAGTCTTTCGAAACTGGTTTGACCTGACATAAAATCAACACCGTAGGCAGTCAGCCAGGAGCTAGCATAGCAGTGTCACATTTCATATTTCATGATTTAGATCGACAGGTTGGTGCTGCTTCAATTGTTTAGATCTTCTTCCCCTTTGGGCGTTAGTATCTGGACAGGATTAGTGTAAAGATATGTGTCGTAATGTATTCAATTTCATATCTACAATGACAACTTGTAGTAAATCTTGAAGTTCTTTGCCAAGCTGCGGTGCACTAAATTACAGAATGAGACACTGATTACACAGCAGTCCTGACTACCTACATATGGCTTCACACTTCGGTCTCCTTCTGAATCACACCAGAGTGAAGGTCATATTGCACTGAGGGGCCACTCACCCACGAACGCAAGGAAGGGCGTGCTTACGCTTCCGATTTTAGAACTCATGGAACAGACGCCCATCCCCATCCCCCGCACCACCGTGGGGTAGAGCTCCATGGTCATGATGTATACCACCGAAATCGCTACGGTGACCCCAAGCTTCCCGACCATCGCCAGGCCAACGCTGAAGCTGCTGAATTCTACAGGGTTACAGGACAGACCATAGAAAGAGTGGCGCTGCCATGTTGAAGTGCACAGAAGCTCATTTTGGGCTACTGTAAAGCATCTTATCACATAGCAAAATTACAAAGCAGACAGATAGCAGAGTGAATGTGAGGACAGCAGGACACATAGATTACACCGAGAGTCAGTATAAGAACTACAGAACACACAGATTACACTGAGTGTCAGTATAAGAACTACAGGACAAATCACATGACAGGAAAAGTGATAATGTCAGTGAAAGACAAAATGAGGGTCCATTACTTTCCGGAACCATCTGAATGAGCAGCAGGACGGTCCCGCCGGCCAGAAGAGTGGAGGAGATGATGGCCCGTCGGGAGGCCACCTTTAGCAGGAGCCACGCCCCAATGTAAGCAACCAACTCCATGACCGCGGAGAGCAGACAGTTCACATAGGCATCACCACTCATGTTGGGGGTGCTCAGTGACAGGCCAAAATAACTGATCGTTACTGAGAACCTGCAAACAATGACCAAAGACAACAGTCAGTCTCATTTTGTCTGTGGGGCATCACTGAGCGTGACTGATCATAAACGCGTTTAGTATCTGCAGGACTGAAGAGGCTGCATGCCAACACTGCATTACAGCTGGAACAGCTATCCAGCTAGCCATTTGGACTATAGACATCACATTATTACGGAACATGCATTCATTGTGCTTATCTTTAGAAACTTTTCAAATTAACCCAGATTTCCTTTTCATGGATTTGAAGCACGGACTTAGTCAGACTAAACTGACAAACTGCCTCGAAACAGCCATTGTGACACCTCATGCACCATTTGCATGTGTTTTGCATGAGTTTTGCATGAGTGTCATTCCATGCGTGCCAATTTTAGCAATAGAATTGCTGAGCATTTTCCATTCATATTTTTCCATCAGGATAATAAACTAGTGTCTAATCAAAAGTTTTTTGTTTTCTGTTCTTGAGCCATCAAATAATTATTTTGTCATTAGTCGTCACCATTTTAGCTCGTTAGCTTATATTTATATGCACAAATACTTTTGATCCTTAACATCTTTTGAGTAGTATATATTTAATCAAACACCAATTTTCTGTTACAAGAAATATATGATACGTTAAATAAACCAAGGGAATCAAACAGCGTGTGGCTGAAAACAACACAAGATACTACTGTGAAAATGTAATTATTCAAAAAACATACAATTTAGAAGACATGAGAACAATCAACATGAACAAATGTCATTATTAGGCTATTATTATTATTATTATTTTTGCTGTTGTTGTTGGTAGGTCAATTGCAGCATGCTTAGCTCCCTACACTACAAAGGACGGTTAATATATCGAGGGTTTCTTTTCGTTAGCTGGTTTGAGAAAACCTAGAAGTTTTTTTCTTCTCTCCCCTCGACTCTAATGTGTCCTTGGGTTTCTTGAAAGGCGCACTTAAATAAAATGTTTTATTATTACAGCCTTACACATCATTTCGGGGGTAAGTAAAACAATATCAAAGTCTTCAAAATGGGTGAACTAATCCTTTAACTCATTCAGCCAGTGTTCCTAGAAGAACCAGCTGCAGGGTCGTCGAAGCCTCGCGCGTGATCGCAATATGGCTGCCGACATAAATTTTTTTGATTGATCCTGTCAATGTGCAAACGTCTAATGAAACACATTATTTTACCGATTCAACGTAATTTTTTGTTAATGAGCAGTGTTTCCCCTACCATGCCCGCCTAACGGAGCTTGCCGCCCCGCCTGAAAATATAAAATGCAAATAATGAGTGTTTTAATTTTGTTTCGGTTACGTTAGCTCAAGACAGAGAAAGTAAACCCCCCACCCACCCCCGGTAACGATCGAGGATTTTTTCAGACTCAAATCCAGAATTCTTTACCGGTGTAGCAAGGGCGACTAAAGACTAAAATACTATAGTCGCCCTTGGCACTGAATGATTTAAAGGATAAATGGGCTCAAGAAGCTTGCATAGGCTATGTGCTAGGCTAGGCTATTCTCTGTAATCTTTCGCATAACATTAGGCTATCCTCAGGTAAAGACAGCGGTTTTTTCCAGCAGCCTATCTAAAGCCCGTCTTCCAATGGAGGAACCTTGTCCGGAACTCAGGAACTTTATGCGGAAAATAATCTCCCTCTCACTATGATCCACACAAATCTCTGTGGGATCCTAGAGGAATGGAGCCGCTTTGTGCTTCAATCAATTAGATTGAACATAAGCTGCCCCAGAGCAGGTTAGCCGTACATCGTAAATTACCATCGCAATACGCCAATTAAAAGCGAGTCAGCTTTGTTATACCGCAAACCCAGGGTTGAAGCTTAAATTAGCTTGCTAACCCCTTAATATCGCTACACCCCCTGGTTAGCCGTGCATAATAAATTACCATGGCAATATACACTTAATACAAGTCTACTACTTCGTAGTATTCTCCCCTGGGGTATCATGAAGCAGGATTACCGAGTTAGTAAAACACAGAACAGCCTTTTTTTTTTTTTTACTTCAGACCATGTTCCAGATTTGGGAGGGTTCCAGTTTATACTCACTGCAGTTCCCCAGCTAACAGTAATCCTGCTTCATCATCACAGAAGTTTGGGAGGCTCGGGAGTTTAAACCTCAGGTCTAGACCACCAAAATGCATTACAACTGGAACAGCTATCCAAATATGTCCAGTTGTGATACAGTTCTGTGGTCCATGGGGTTTAAACCTGAGGTTTATACTTCAGATAAGCACACTGCAATTGACCAGTTATTATTATTATTATTACTACTTGAATAAACCATATATTAATAGTAACACTTATATATTGCTGGACATAGCTGGAATGGAGGGTTCAGTTACCAGATGATGACATTGATGATGGTTATATTCCTCAGCTTACTGGTCCTGACCAGATCCAGGTATGTATATGAGATTTTATGGTGATCAGTGTCATTTTCCTGGAATCAGAATAAGAGGAAAATGTACAATCCATACAAATACTAAGTGCTCATACCTGTCAACCCACATGATTTGCCCATATAATAATAATAACAGGAATATTCTTGAGCTATATGGGGTATGACTATGAAATAGAGGAAATCTAGCCTGGTACGATTATCAAGTCAAACCTTTGGTAACACATTAGCTGAAATGTATGCCATAAATCATATGACAGTGTGACAGCATTTTATGACAGTATTATAACAGTGGTCATAAATGGCAACACGCTGCATTTCAGATTATGACAGGTATTTTTCATTCTTATGGCAGCATTATGTAGACAATGGGCTTAGTCAGGAATAGATATCACGTGAGATGTGAAAAACAGACCTACATCCCTATATAGGGCAACAAGAGGAAAGGTGAGTCCTCAGTTAAGCTGCAGTATTTCAGTGCAGTAACTCTCGGTCTGAATTATAAATGAGGACAGATATGAAACTGGCCTCTAAACCTAAAGCTTACAGGTTTGATTCCCAGGTAGGATACTGGTAAATGGTAAATGGACTGCACTTATATAGCGCCTTTATCCAAAGCGCTTTACAATGGCCTCTCACTCACCCATTCACACACCAATGGCGGCAGCTGCCATGCAAGGTGCGAGCCTGCTCATTGGGAGCAATTTGGGGTTCAGTGTCTTGCCCAAGGACACTTCGACATGTGGACAGGAGGAGCCGGGGATCGAACCGCCAACCCTGCGATCAGCGGACGCCCCCGCTCTACCTCCTGAGCCACAGCCTCCCCTGTTGTTGTACCCTTGAGCAAGGTACTTAACCTGCATTGCTTCAGTATACTGTTTATCCAGCCGATAATAAAAAATAAAAAAAAAGTTGTGTAATTTTCTCTGGATATAAGAGTGCCAGCTAAATGTCCATAATGCTAAAGTAATTACTTGTTACCCCTGGAATTTGTCATATGTGTGTATACTAAGTTTCTTTTCGATTAAAAAAAAAAAAAAAAGTTCGGACAGTATGTAATATGTAAATGATTTGTACATTCTCTTCTTTTTTTTTTTATGATTACATTACATTACATTACATTACAGGCATTTAGCAGACACTCTTATCCAGAGCCTCTTACACAACTTCAAATTACATTTATCCATTCATACAGCTGGATATACAGGTGCAGCTAAAAAAATTAGAATATCGTGAAAAAGTTCAATATTTTTTGTCACTCATTTCAGAAAGTGAAACTCATATATTATATAGATTCATTACACATAGAGTGAAATATTTCAAGCCTTTATTTCTTGTAATTTTGATGATTATGGCTTACAGCTAATGAAAACCCAAATTCAGTGTCTCAGAAAATTTGAATATTTTGCTTTAACATATTTTTAAAGTATCATATTTAATATTTGGTCGCATATCCTTTGCATGCTGTTACTTCCTGAAGTCTGTGACCAATCAACATCAAAAGACTCTCGATATCTTATTTTCAGGTACTGTTACAAGCGATACTATAACCTCTCTGCATTTGAACTGATCTCTATGGGAATTGTGGGGTAAGACTAGATTCAGCTGTAAATTACGCTCGTACAGTATGGAACGCATGACTGGCGAAATGGCTGTACGTCATCAAGGGTCTAAGGTATCAAACGAGCCCCAAACCATCACTCTGCGGCCAGATATGGAGTAGATGTGGATGGATCCCTTTAAGGGTTGTTTCTCCTGACTTTTTTCCCCATAGAGTTCTATAGGAAAATGAGTCAGGAGAAATAACCCTTTCAGTGATCCATTCACATCTACACATGAAGAAAAGATATTTAATGTTTTCAATTTTTGTAAATATTTTTGTAAATATACGCTAATTCTGAATTTGATGCCTGGAACACGTTCCAAAAAAGTTGGGACAGGGGCAAAAAAAAGACTGGGAAGTTCAAAAAAACACCTGTTTGGAACATTCCACAGGTAAACAGGTGATGTCATCATGACTGGGTATACTAGGACATCAAAACCCTTAAAGTGATCCATCCATATCTACTGTATATCTGGCAGCAGAGTGACAGTTTGAGGCTTGTTTGATACCTCAGACCTTTGATGACTTTTAGCCAACCATGTGTTCCATACTATTCCTGTGTAATTTACAGCTTAATCTAGTCCCACCCCCAATTCCCATAGAGAACGATTCAAATGCATTTATTATAAATGTAAATAATTACTGGATTGCCTCCAGTGTGCAATATATCCTTTAATTTAAAGTTAAAACCCATTCTGAAAATAATGAAGGTGGTAGGCCTACCATAAGTTTGGCAGAATCCTCTTCCCGAAATATAACACTTGGAGGTGTGACACCATTTTTCAGTGCTGCAGCCCGAACAATGTCCTCTGCCTCCTTAAGACGACCCTGAGCCAGCAACCACCGTGGAGACTCTGGAATAAACCTGTTAGCACAGAGAGCTGGTTTTATCCAGAGTTGTGGGCCATGTGACATTTAAAGCTGTGTACATGTAAACATAATTGGGTTAAACTTTTGCACAAAATCTATACTTACGCAACATCACACAAGAGGGAGTGCTGTTATACTGTATATCGGAACGAGTGCCAAATACAAACACAGCCGTGCTGATATACAGTATAACAGCACGACCTCGAGTGTGATATTGTTTTTTTACAACAGTTCTACTAGCCTATAAATATCAAGTAATGAATCAGAGAACAGATTATGATTTTGTTGTTTATTTGGCTCCGCCAAATTCCTTCAGAATAAACCCCCCCCCCCCCCCCCCCCAACAATGTATCATTAGAATGTAAACAAAGCGGAGTGATCCCGGCCGGTGATGAGGTCTGAGTGATGTTATACTGTATATCAGCGTCTCGGTCAATCACAATGTGCGGTCGGAACTAACTGTTGAATAAAATTCCTTTACGAGCACTACATAGCAGTTTGTGTGCTGGGAAGGGTCTCACCACCAGAGGGGTACGTAGAGAAATCCAGGCAGGGTGAGAACAAGCAGGAGAATTCTCCAGCTCCGGATGAAGTAGGCACACAAAGGCAGAACAGTGTAGCCCAGCGCGTAAAACGCACACATACCCAAGGTGGAGAAGGCCAAACGAGAGGACTCCCCTAACAACTCATTACCTACAGAAGGAGATGGACACCATGACTGTACCAAATCCCTTCATACTTAATCATGCTTAATCAGTCCTGGATTCAATCAACATTCAATCAATCAGCTGTGCTAAACTCAGATTCTAATTCAATCAATCAGCTATCCTTAACTCTGATTAAATTAAATACAACCGCTCGCCAATACAAATGTTTTTTTTTTCTCCTTCTTTACAACATGGTTTGGCAAGCTTCGTAGTCACAAAAATCAACCAAACTGAAAAAAGTACTTTAAAAAAAATTAATTTTAAGTAAAAGTTTTTGATTGAATACATGCCTCAGTGTTTGCCTCCTACATACAGTAGAGAAAAGGGTAGGGTGGCATTTAATAGCTGTGGCTCTTTATCTTTACCCTTCAGGTAACATTACTTTTTTTGTTTTTTTATTTCTTTCCTTTGTCAGTGGGTGTTGCACTGGGCACGTAACAATCATGTAGATCTTGCATACGTTCACTACTTAGTGCAGTAATGTGGCTGCATGGGAGATTTTATTAGCCCATTGGATCAAACAAGAATACAGTCTGTGATGTGATGCAATAACTAAGCTCTTCCACCTAGGCTGTTGTTTTCATATACTTTTTAAAAGAGTTTGTGTGAGAGCTTATGTTATGCAAACAAGACACAAATGAGCACACCCCTATGGAGAATTTAAATTTGGTTACCTATTCATGCTATAATAGTGTTTTGATGTATTGCAAATATAAAACTGCACTGAATTTTTGTTGTGAACTGTATGAATACTTAGGCTTACAGGCCTGGCTTGTGATTTGAATGTACCTAAGATGAAAGCAGCGATGTAATTGGAAATCTGCCCCATTCCGATGATGAAGTACAGGATGGCAAACATCTCCCAGCTGACAGACACCACCTGAATGAGGCTAAAGATGGTTTGCACGGCCATGGTGAGGAAGAGTAGTGACTTCCTGCCGAATCTGGAGGAGAGAAAGTCCACCTCCATCACGCATTCATCACTGTGATGGTGCAGGTACACATGCAGCACAGATAACTATCTATGTTTTATGGCACTTAGCTCTGCTCATGATGATTGAAAGGTATGTCTGCAAGTCCAATCTATCCAGAAATCAAGACTAACACTGAATTTTACCAACAACGGCATTCATTTCCAGGACTAAATATATTATATTCATTTAAATTTCATATATATATGTAGAATTAGAATTGTATCTGAACAAACAGACTTAAACCATAACCATAGATGACAACCTCTGGAGAGAGCTGCCCTTATTTTCACGCCTGCAAAACTATAAAGTCACAAAAAAACGTATAGAACATTATCTATTACATAGATAGTTTATATTATCTATTAGAATCACTAGCCACCACAGTCTGATTCAAGTTTATTTCATATATTCCTGTATTTAGCTTTTCACATAATAATGACTGTGTACATACAAATTCAGCAAGGTGCTCATTTTAAAACAGTTAGACAGTAACAGACACCCCACATGACTGACCCCACACACTTACAGCCCAGTGCAGAGGAGGTACAATTTCCTAAATTATGCATGAGTCATGTTGCATGAGCTTGTGGCACTTAATGCAGTTTTGCTATCGCCTACATAACAGCAAGTAACAAAATGGAGAGACTAGCAGAGAGAGGGAGAAGGAAAACATGATTGAATTGAATGTTGGAAAACATTTGAAACAAAAAAAAGTATTAGACTAGATTTCCTGTATCATAACTACTGTATACGACCATATACCTTTGAAAGGGTGGAGAAACCATATTTTATACGGGCAAACCGTATGGGTCGACACTTATGCATAACAGTTTGAGCATGTTTGGAAACTCTACACTTCAAACAAGAATTTTAAAAAATCATGCACATTTTTATTTAACATTCCGATCCATTGGCGATAACTTATTAGGCCTACTTATATTTAATTTCAGATTTCCTAGCATAAGCATGCTCTTTTCCACCTGTCTCACACTGGTAAGAAAAATTCCATACTTACTGTGAAGAATAATACATCTGAACCCAACTAACCCCGTCTTAAATACCTGTCTGAGATATGACCCGACACAAAGGAGCCAGTCAGCACACCCATGAAAAATACAGACAGGCTGAATGGCACCTTCCACGCATCACCACAGACTAGGTTCCACTGTGAAGGAAACACACACACAGATTGCACACAGAGCAGCATGAGGACACCAACCGGGTGGTTCATATACTGGGATTAGGAGTCTCAAAGTCAAGGCAGGTAAAATTATCAATGAATCAACCAATTAACCATAAATGATTTTGCTGTGCTCAAGTACAGAAGTGAGTCACCGTATTTTACAGAGCTATTAAAAAAATGTAAAATTAAAAACGAAGGTAATTGGTTGAAACATAATCCAGCACAGACTGGCCCTCCAGGACCGGAGTTGTGCTCCCCTGCTAGATATTTGAAAACCAGGTATGTTAAATTCAGAATGAAAGCTCTTACCTCGGTTGCTATGGTGGAAATGTACTGCTCTGTGCTGTAATCCCAACCATCCAGGCATCTTTCAGTTTCATTGCTGAACTGTTTCTCTGTGCTGTTTAGCCTCTTATAACGAGTGCACCGACTGTAGTCCAACTGCCCATTTACCTCCTCCAGGGGCAGAGCCTGACTCAGATTAGAGCCGGTGCTGTTCAGGTAGGGCAAACTGCAATGGTGGTGTGGTGTGTCCGACAGGAACACCATGGCCATTCCACTATAGCCATTGGGAATGGTGCTGAGGCTGAGAAGGGTGAATACGGTCCATTGGAAAGGCCCCCACTCCCCCAGGAATGAGGTGATGTCATCATAGTCCCTCATCACTGGTTGGGAAGTGGATTGGAGAGAAATAGTCCCCTAGAAAGTGTGTGGTGAGCTTTGGTTTAAAAAAAAGAAAGAAAAAAAAGAATAAAAATGTAGTGAGAACATGCAGTGCTACAGGAGAGGGTGAGGGAGAGGCAATATGCATAGTATTACTAATGTTATCACTACTAGTGTAAATCAAATCAATATGTATTTATATAGCACATTTCACAACTAATTGTCAGAATACGCTGTGTGTGGGAGAAAGGACCAATTTGGGTTTTAATAGCCTACATATTTTATGCATCACTATACGTTGGAAGATTTAACCTTTTGTATACCTAGATACTAAATTAGGCCTTTAGATAAGGTAGACAGCCCACTCTTGTTTCAGTATGTTGACAATGATGTATAGGGCAGTAGAGTGAAATGTATATAAACTGTGTATGTTTGTTCATGGGGTAGAGTTATCCTAAGGAGACACTATGCTGTGCATTCTGGGTGCTCTCTTCAGCTGAATAAAACTCTGACAAACTTATTGCTGCCTGGTGGAATAGTTTGATTTTTTTATGAAGCAGAAGAATTTCCACAACATTATTTGGCGTCACGAACAGGATGGTTAACTCCGCTGCCGGCCGTCTGCAGTGATCCGAAGGTTAATCCGTCGACGGGGGTTCTTAGAAAGCCTATGGGAAATTATCAAACTAAGGAACGGAGCCCCGGCCCGAGAACACGTGTGGGAGACAGGCGACGGATACACCATCCACAAACAAAACTCAGGTAGCGATTGGTTTCTCGGACTTGAGATGAGTAAAGCAGGCCTGCAAAGTTTTCTGTATGAAAACTAGTTTTCTTTATGAAAACATACTGGACTGGATTTCAGAGGTTCAGAGAACCGGAATTGTGAGGTTCGATAAGAATTCTTAGAGTGACTTGAGAGGTTCTGAGAGAAAGCATGCAAAATAATTAGGACAAAGTATTTAGAAAGAAATTTTAAACAAAATTGTTGCTTCTTGTCCTTTTGATGGTTATTTGTGTTGTATGTTTAAGTCTTATTAACCAAAGTATTTTTGTCTTTTGTGTCTGTGTGTTTGAGTCGTAGGAAAATGGGAGGTCAGAATAGTAAGGAGGTGAGCCAAAGGGTCCCGATACTAACCGGACCGGCAAAACATATGTGTAACAAATGGGGACATAGTGTCTTGACTCAGATATAATTATGGAGAAAACTAACAGATGATAAATTCCCCACAGAAGGCACACTTAGTTTTACATTGCTGGTGGTCTGCAGGGCTTTGTTAGAGAAGAGTGAGGAAGGCAAGAGAAAAGAGAGGATAGATTGGGATTTGTTTCATAAATGGGAAAGAGAGGCAGAGACAACAGGGAAACGGGCGGCGGCGGGCCTTATGATGAAGGAGAAGAAAGAAAACGAAGGAAAGTCGCCACCCTCTCCGTATCCACCCCGGACGGCACCCCAGGGCCAAGCAAGAACAGCAGCTGCTGCGGTCTCAGTTGCAACTTCCCTATACCCCCAGCTGTATGGACAAGACGGACAGTCCCTGTTTCCCCCTGTGGCATTTCCTGATCCTCGCGGACCAGGGATGCACGGAGAAAGGAGGCCGGATCTTTTAGTACAACGCAACTGGACTATAGAAGAGATCATGGACATTGTCAGGAAATTACCTGACCCCAGAGACAATGCTGAGAAATGGTGTACAGCCATGCGAGAACTGGATCAGCTTTATCAACCATCCGCGCAAGAACTGGAAATGGCGTTTCGAAGGTTTTTTTAAACTTAAATGGAGTGCTGTAAGAGGGGAGCGTTCAAGACGGACGTAAATAGAGTGAAAGGAGAGTTTAAAGACCAACTGGATGAACTATGTGAGGCGGTGAAAAGACTGTATCCAAACCGAACAGACTGGGGGCGAATACAAGGGACAAGACAGAACGGTGGTGAAACGTGCGACGACTACCGCGCACGGATGGAAGAAGTTTTTGAAAAGCATTCCGGTCTTGACAAAGAGGCTGCTGAGGAATCATACAATAATCTTTTGAAAACTTCCCTTGTGGGCGTCCTGCTGCCGGATTTAAAAAAGACTACTACAACAACATGTATTGGTTGGGAAAACCAGGGTCGTCACACTTATTTGTATTTGCACTTTTTGCACTATTATGTTTAGTATATGTACTGTATATGTATTTATAAATTATTATTTTTTTTTTTGCTCTATGCTTTTATCTGTGAAGCACTTTGGTACAGTCACAACTGTTGTAAATGTGCTATATAAATAAAGTTGAGTTGAGTCAGGGTCTGGAATTTGTATAGTCGCATGTAAAACATGCAGAGAGACAGGTGACTGGATTGTAGTGAAAGATCAGCACAGGAAACATTGGCACCAGCCCAGGTGGCGAGGAGCTGACTAGGTGTTGCTGACTTATGCCCACGGCAGTGAAGATTGCAGAGAGAGAGACTCAAGGTAAACAACTAAAGACGGATATACAACTGCAGAAGGCCCAGCTGCTGTACTACCAAGGAGGGTGAGGGGGAAAACAGAAGGGAAGAGGCCGTGGACATGGGCAAGGAGGCCATGGACAAGGTGGACAGCGGAACAGGGGACAACAGAACAACGCCGGATGTCAAACTTCTCCGAACACAACGTGTTATGCCTGCCAGGGCAACAAGACTGTCCTTACCCACCGCAGCCAAACATGAGTGTGGGTTTCCCACGTCAGGAATAGGATGAGGTGGAGACAGAGGAAGTTAGCAGCAAGGGACGGTTTATTAAGGCATCGCAGAGCCAAGAAGAATCCACCACAACACACCTCAGGGTCATGGGTGAGTCAATTCCATTTTTAATTGATTTCGTTGCATCTACAGGTGCAGCTCAAAAAATTAGAATATCGTGAACAAGTTCAATATTTTTTGTCACTCATTTCAGAAAGTGAAACTCATATATTATATAGATTCATTACACATAGAGTGAAATATTTCAAGCCTTTATTTCTTGTAATTTTGATGATTATGGCTTACAGCTAATGAAACCCAAAATTCAGTGTCTCAGAAAATTAGAATATTTGGCTTTAACATATTTTTAAAGTATCATATTTAATATTTGGTCACATATCCTTTGCATGCTGTTACTTCCTGAAGTCTGTGACCAATCAACATCAAAAGACTCTCGATATCTTATTTTCAGGTACTGTTACAAGCGATACTATAACCTCTCTGCATTTGAACTGATCTCTATGGGAATTAGGGGGTGAGACTAGATTCAGCTGTAAATTACACTGGTACAGTATGGAACACATGGCTGGCTAAATGGCTGTAAGTCATCAAGGGTCTGAGCTATCGAACGAGCCCCAAACCATCACTCTGTTGCCAGATATGGAGTAGATGTGGATGGATCACTGCAAGAGTTATTTCTCCTGACTCATTTTCCTATAGAACTCTATGGGGAAAAAAGTCAGGAGAAACAACCCTTAAAGGGATCCATCCACATCTACTCCATATCTGGCCGCAGAGTGATGGTTTGGGGCTCGTTTGATACCGTAGACCCTTGATGACGTACAGCCATTTCGCCAGTCATGTGTTCCATACTGTACCAGCGTAATTTACAGCTGAATCTAGTCTTACCCCCAAATTCTCATAGAGATCAGTTCAAATGCAGAGAGGTTATAGTATCGCTTGATATTGAACTTTTTCACAATATTCTAATTTTTTGACCATTACCATCAGAAAGTGAATGTTGATTCCATCATTGAAAATTGGTTGATGACCGATACTGATGCTATAACACAATATCAATGTTGATTCAATACTTCCTTGCTATCTGGGAAGCAGTTACCAGTATCACGGGAGGAGCCTATTTGGTTACAAAGTGTACCTGAAACATTGGGGGCAACAGGCAGATATGATATTGGCTGCGCAAAAGGCACTAAGCCACTGATAGTTACCCCAAAAAGTACATATCGTCCATATAAAGCCCAGTACCCGCTTAGCAAAGAGGCAGAATTGGGTATTGCAACAGCACACAGCAGTGGCGGCCGGCCTATAGAGGGCGCTGGGGCGCCGCCCCCCCTCCCCCACATACAAATTTTAAAAAAAGTTTTAAAAAAATTATTATTTTTAATTATTATTTTTTATTATTATTTAATTTTTTAGTAGCTTAAAATTATTATTTTTTATTATTATTTAATTTTTTAGTAGCTTAAACATGTTATATGTTGGCCTTGCGTTGTCTAAAGTTTAATACATTACATATGCATGTTCAGGGGACTGCAGGGCGCCGGTAATGTTATGGTGAATCAGAGCACTCATTCATTTTCAGGCGAGCCTCCTGATTCTACTGCCTGATTCGCGGCCAAAAAAGTAGCCCCCCGGGCGCAGGCCTGTGCGCCCCGGACTATCCTACCCTTTTCTGATTAGTCCTCATGGTTTATGATATTATTGGATTGGATTTAAGGCATGTTTATCACGCCCAGCCGGCATCTAAATGGTAAATGGACTGCACTTATATAGCGCCTTTATCCAAAGCGCTTTACAATGGCCTCTCACTCACCCATTCACACACACATTCACACACCAATGGCGGCAGCCACCATGCAAGGCGCTAGCCTGCTCATTGGGAGCAATTTGGGGTTCAGTGTCTTGCCCAAGGACACTTCGACATGTGGACAGGTGGAGCCGGGGATCGAACCGCCAACCCTGCAATCAGCGGACGCCCCGCTCTACCTCCTGAGCCACAGCCGCCCCCATCTAGCAGGATATCACTGCGAGTGCGCAAGTACTACGGCTAGGTTCAGTCGGCTGCTACGCATTCATTCAAGTAGACCTAGACCAAGCGAGAGAGATAATTCGAAATGGCTTCTTCAAGTGGAACAGAAAGCAAAGAAAATTCGGTTATTTCTTTGCAAAAAGGCGTTCTCAAGGCGTTCATTGGAAGAAAAGAAAAGAGTAAAGGAACTTGGACCAGAGCGACCAGATTTGCACATTCAACAGCAAACAAGTGATCGCGGTCGGGCTTATACCCGGGGCTTCTCTCGCTCGTGTTATGACAAACGGAGTTGGCTAGCTGGATGTGCTGTGAGTAATGCGTAATGCGTTATATTTCCCTGTTTGCTATTTCAAAGTGCTGGCACCGAACCATTGTGGACAACGACGGGGGTACGAGACCTAAAACATCTTGCTGAAAAGTGCAAACGGCATGAGTAGCCGCAGCCATCTTGACAACAGTATGAAGCTAAACTTTTTTGGCAGGCTTAGCATTGCTGAACAACTCGATGAAGGCTACAGAATTGGCATTAGAAAGCATAACGAAGAGGTGACAAAAAATTTATGTTCAAGTAGTGGTTTTAGGCAACATTAGTGTGTTGTTGTGTTGTAATGGGCCAATTCACCTTTAGTGTTGTATGTCTTTGTCTCAAAATGTATGATGACTCATTTGAATGACCAGTCAAGTAGGCTCTTCTCAGTCTGAGGTTTTTAGCGGTTTAGCAATACAAAGGAATTGTGCAGCAAGGAGTTGTGTGTGGGGGGCAGCAATTAGCACCTCTCTAGGCAACATGACAGTGCTGTTGTGTTTGATTTGGACCCGGTGCTGCCAGGAGGTCTGTGGTAGCCTATCTGTTTGAAGTCTAAATCTGAATGTATGAGTCCTGCCTAACTTGAATGAACAGAGGCTCCTCCACTGTTCAGTGATGTCTTACTTGAAAAACTGTCCTCCACTGTTGCCAATTAAACTGTCTTATGCAACTGAGACACAAGGTGGCTTGTTTTTTCTGTTTAAAGTCAAAGTCAGATGTATTTGTTTTTTTTTAGAAATGCTAGCGCCCCAACCTATATTTAGATCACCAGCCGCCACTGGCACACAGAGAGCTTGTGAAAAAGGGAGCAATAGTACCATGCCCAACATCACCCTGTAATACTCCAATTTTGCCGGTTAGAAAAGCTTTGGGAGCCTGGCGGTTTGTGCAAGATCTGAGGATAGTGAACAGTGCTGTGCATGCTCGAGCCCCAGTTGTACCGAACCCGATTGCAATTTTGTCGGATGTGCCGAACAGTAGCATGTGGTTAACTGTGGTTGATTTTAGCAAATGCTTTTTTCAGTATACCAGTGCAGCTGATTCGCAGGAATGGTTTGCGTTTACGTTTAAAGGGATGATGTTGGGCCGTAATGCCACAGGGCTTTGTTGAATCACCAGCTGTGTTTTCTGCAGAACTGAGTACAAACTTTTTTACAAGTTTCATACCACCCGAGGGAAGCACTCTTATCCAGTATGTGGATGATGTATTGCTGTGTGCTCCGTCTCAACATGCATGTGAGATAGATTTGAAGGCACTCCTTCTTTTCTTATCTGAGAATGGCCACAAAGTATCTAAACAAAAGTTGCAACTATGTTCTCAAACAGTTACGTATTTAGGGCATGTAATCCCGCCTGATGGCCATAGTTTGAGCACTGAACGTGTTGATTCTATACTTAAATTACTTCAACCAGTGACTAAACAGCAAATGATGTCTTTGCTAGGAATAGCTGGCTACTGCCGCCTGTGGCTAATAGATTACGCCACTATCACACAACCTTTATCTGACCTCATACATGGCCACCATATGTCTATGAGGGATGAGATTGTGTGGAGCCCTAAAGGTCAAGCTGCTCTAATTGACCTGAAACATGCTCTCTCTATTTCTCCTTGTATTGGGCTGCCTGACCACAATAAACCTTTTAACCTTTTTGTAGCAGAGAAAAATGGTCTCATGTCAGCTGTATTTAGTGTTGCCAACCGTCCCTTGAAATAAGGGACCGTCCCTTATTTGGAAAATAAAAGACCCGTCCCTTAACGAACTGATAAGGGACGCAGTTTGTCCCTTATTTTGGGGACTCAATGAATGACAGAGCGATTTATATGAGAAATTACGGTAATCTTGTCTATGTGCGAGAATGCACTCAGCTCATTGGTCATGACTCGAATTGCTGTCAGTGTTGCTAGGATAGATAGGCCCTTGTGCCTCATTTTACTTTAAATTGAAGTTTGACATAGTGTTGAAGAACTGTTATTTTGCACTGACAAAATAAATTATTGAATGATAATGTTTCCCACGTATTCCTCAAAAATACAAAACTGATCAAATTCAGGTTTGTGTGTCTTAGTACATGGGCTTATTACAGATGCATGTCTGGTATATGGATATGACTTGTTACAACCAAGTAGGCCTATATTATATGTTAAAGTGTAGTAATAATGCAGTAATGCAGGTGTAAAAAAAGGTTAAAAAATTAGCCTGTGCCGCGAGGGCCGCTAAGGTGTCCCTTATTTCAATTTCTGATAGTTGGCAACCCTAGCTGTATTGACACAGGCTCACGCTTACAAGCAACGCCCAATGGGATACTACTCAAAGCGCTTAGATGCTGAGGCATGGAGACTACTTCCCTGTCTGCCACAGAGGCTGTGCTGGCCTGCGCTGATATTGTGGAAATGTGCCCTCTCGCCGTTCATGTTCCTCATGCAGTGCACTCTCTCATCACGCAGGCACAAACTGCACATCTCACACCAGCATGTCTCCTACACCTCCTGTCGCATGTTACGTTAAAGCGTTGTGCTGTTCAACTCTGCTCCCTACAGAAGATGATGGCGAACCACATGTCTGCACACAGGTTGTGGATTTGCTCTGCAAACCACGACCCGAACTGTTGGATGAAGAGATTCCTAACTGTGACCTTATCTTTTTTGTAGATGGTTCCGCACAGAGATCCCTCACATACGGCTAACCCTTAGTGGCACATGCTGTCTGTACTCCCAACTCTGTTTGTGAGAGCGCTCGCTTGCCTGCTCATTTGTCTGCCCAGGTTACAGAACTGTTTGCTCTCACAAGAGCTTGTATTCTAGTAGAAGGGAAGTCTGTCACAATTTATACTGATTCTCGGTATGCGTATGGAGTGTGTCATGATTTTGGAACTCTGTGGTGTAACTGTGGCATTCCTCAGGCATTTTTACGAGCATGTGATGCCTATTATACAGCACATGTTCGTAAAAAACCTGCTAGAAGCGCTGCTACTCAGACAATGTCAGACAAAATTCACATGTGTCAAAAGGAGGGATGGTGGATCTTGTAAATAGATTGTTTTTTTGTCCAGGATTTTCTGTTTTCGCACAGGAATACTGTAAGAAATGTGTTATATGTGTAACTAACAATGTAGGCTGAGGGTTGCAGATACCAGCTTCAGCGCATTCGAAGCCAACAGGCCCTTTTGAACACCTGATGATGGATTTCATACAGCTAACCCCTTGTCAGGGTTACAACTATTGTCTGGTGGTAATAGACATGTTTTCCAAATGGGTAGAATGTTTTCCATGCAGAAAAGCGGATGCAGCAAGTGTTGTTTTTAATAAAGCTTTAATGCGCTAAATAATACCCAGATGAGGCTTGCCATCTAAAATCACGAGTGACAATAGTCCACATTTTGTAAATCGGGTATTAGAAAGTTTGACAACGAGCTTGCACATCAATTTGAAAACACACTGTGCCTACCACCCAGCGAGTGGGGGTGCAGTGGAGCGAGCGAATCAAACATTACAAATAAAGATGACAAAATGGCAGAAACTCAGTTGTCTTGGGTCCAGGTGCTGCCCCTGGCCCTTATGTACAGTCAAGCCGGAAAGTCTTCACACCCCTTTCACCTTCTCCACGTTTTATTATGTTACAGTCTTATACTACAATAGATTGAGTTAATTTTTTGCCTCAAACATCTACACACAATAGTCAATAATGATGAAGTGAAAACAGGTTTTTAGAAAATATTCAATTACATTTTACTGACAAAAATAGGTTATTTAGGGGTTACATATCTGTACACACCCTTAGCCTAATACTTAGTTGCTGCACCTTTGGCAGCGATTACAGCTTCAAGGCGTCTTGGGAAAAAAGCTACGAGCTTGGCACACTTGTTTCTGGACTATCAGGACTAGTCGCCCCGTTCCCACTGCTGAAAAACATCCCCACATCATTACATTACATTACATTATAGGCATTTAGCAGACGCTCTTATCCAGAGCGACTTACACAGCATTTCTTTTTTTGCATTTATATATAGTCCATTGATACAGCTGGATATATATACTGAAAATGCAGGTGGAAGAAGTACTGCTCAAGGTACAACGGCAACGTGTCCGACCTGGGAATCGAACAACCAACAACCCGGTTACAAACCCAGTTTATTAACCCACCCACACTGTCACCACACACCACCATGCTGCCACCACCATGCTTACTGTAGGGATGGTATTAGCCAGGTGATGAGCGGTGCCTGGTTTCCTCCAGACGTGATGCTTGGTATTTAGGCCAAAAAGTTACATTTTGGTTTCATCAGACCAGAAAATCTTGATTCTCATGGTTTGAGTCCTCTAGATGCCTTTTGGAAAACTCCAAGCGGGCTGTGATTTGCCTTTTACTAAGGAGGGGCTTCCGTCTGGCCACTCTACCATAAAGGCCTGATTGGTAGAGTGCTGCCTGGATGGTTGATCTTCTGAAAGGTTTTCCCATCTCCAAAAGGATACGCTGGAGCTCTGTCAGAGTGACCCTCGGGTTCCTGCTCACCTCCCTGGCTAAGGCCTGTCTTCCCCGATTGCTCAGTTTGGCCGGGCGGCCAGGTCTAGGAAGATTCTTGATTGTTCCAAACTTCTTCCATTTACGAATGATGGTGGCCACTGTGCTCTTTGGGACCTGTAAAGCTGCAGAGATTTTTCCGTACCCTGCTCCAGATCTATGCCTTGACACAATCCTGTTTCTGAGGTCTGCAGATAATTCCTTTGACCCCATGGCTTGGAGTTTGCTCTGACATGCACTGTCAACTGTGGGACCTTATATAGGCAGGTGTTGACAATCCCCAATCATGTCCAATCAATTGAATTTATCACAGGTGGACTCCAATTAAGTTGTAGAAACATCTCAAGCAGTATCAGTGGAAACAAAATGCACCTCAGCTCACTTTTGGGTGTCATATCAAAGGGTGTGCACACTTTGTGAGGGAAAAATAAATCTATGCATTACTCAATGATTAAAGCTATTAAATAGAGGTGTTTATTATCCAAAATGTATGATCCCATGTTTGCTGGAAGGTTTTGACACAACCAGACAAAACTTGTTAGGCACCCAGTATCAAAATCCACCCAAGTCTGCAGAACGGGAAGTGAGTCACGATGCCTGTGCAGTAGACAGAATGTTGCAAAAAGCATATTCTGCAGATAAAGGAATGGAGAAGTATTGAGACATTACTCGCTTATGATTGGATGGTTTTTGCTGCATTAAGAAGAATATAACTACAGGAGGGCTGTATTCATTTGTTAGAGTGTATGCTACGCAGCTGTAGGTGATACATCTCTCCTTGTTTGTTGCTGCAGTAATAAAGCTCGTAAAAAGAAAACTTCCTTGCTGTTTGAAAGACTCTCAGTTTGTACTTTGTACTTTGTACAAAACTAGAACCAGGATACTTTGCAAGAAGTTCATAAACCCACAAGATAGAAGGGAAATTCCCTGACAACTTGTGTACATATATTTTACATTTATATTTTTTATAAATTAGCACAAATGTTTTGAGACAAAAAATGAACTCAATCTATTGTAGAATATGTCTGTAACATAATAAAACGTGGAGAAGGTGAAAGGGGTGTGCAGACTTTCTAGCTTGACTGTATATAAGAGGCAGAACACACAGACTAACTGGTCTTTCTCCCTATGAGGTGCTGGGAAACTGATGAGAATGGTTGGTATTCCTTTTATCAAAAACAGGTTGACTCAGTTTCGACAGTTTTGAAAGACATATTTTCCAAGGTGAAGGCGGCCTTGCCAGACCAAAGGGAGGGGACCCACCCACGACTTGGCGCCAGTTGACTGGATTGTAGTGAAAGATCAGCCCGGGAAACATTGGCACCAGCCCAGGTGGCGAGGAGCCCACCAGGTGTTGCTGACTTATGCCCACGGCAGTGAAGATTGCAGAGAGATAGAGACGTGGATTCATGTGTCGCACTGCAGACGAATCAACTACAATGATCCTGCCAGCCAGGTGGAGACCACTGACCCAGCAACCAGCAGGCCCCTGGGGAATTGATCATGCCAACTGGGATTTTTGCTCATGGGGTAGAGTTATCCTAAGGAGACACTATGCTGTGTATTCTGGGTGCTCTCTTCAGCTGAATAAAACGTATCGCTGCCTGGTGGAATACTTTATTAATCCTGGTGGATTTCTTTATTAAGCAGAAGAATTTCCACAACAAGTGCCCGCACTAGGAGTAATCTATAACTGCATAATCTACGTCATGTGGCACTGTAATGGTGACATGTAGTCCAGCTGTCTCTCACAATGTCCAGATACGGGCCTCTAGCTCAGCTATTTTCTGTACCAATTCTAAATTACTTTGCAAACATGTCATTACTGTTAAAATTGGCAGCAGAACTAAGGCTAGTACATGAAACACACGGTACAGTAAACACCATGGTGTGCTCTTACCGTATTTTTCTTTAGTTGTTTGCTTCTCTGGATCTAGAAGATCAACTTTGGAGCGGTAGTCACAAGAAGGTAGAGAACGTACAATGAAGTAGTCTTGGCTCGCTAATTGAAAATGTTCTTGTTCTTCTTGTTCTTGTTTATTTTATTGAATGGCAGTTGCTAGACTTGCCACCCACTTTCCTCTACTCCACCACTCCCACTCCTCTCCTACCAGGAAGTATGCAAACGTATTTGCATGTACAGATATACAATGTACCTGACTGTGGTAGGGGGGCGTGGTTTTAGGCGCAGCTAGCAAGAGAGAGCGTGAACGCGGGCGGTTTAGAGAGCCGGCACAGCTGTCGGCAATCGGGCAATTGGTGACGATTGATTATAGGATTGTTGTTGTCAATTAACCAATTACCTTGATTGTTCAACAGTGAGCCTGAGGTCTTCAAAAGGCGCTGGGACAGAAGAGGAAGTAGCGAGGAATTGCGAGTGTGTGTGTTTTAAGCAATAAAACACACAGTTCCCTGAAATCTCTGACTCTGACTGGTTATTTACGAGCAGTATAGCTCACTTCGCCACAGTGGTGGCCCGTACTGGGGGAGTACGAACAAAAGGCGAAGACAAATAAAATAACCGGAGAATGGAGATGGATACGACGGAGCAGGCGATGTCCATGACAACATTGAGCAGAGTGCTGGAGGGGCTAGCTGCCATGCAGGAGTGACAGGCAGCTGCGCATAGGGAGCAGATGCAAGCCCTGCGTGAGCAGTCTAGCCTCCAAACACAGGCGCTGCTACAGCTGACAGCCGGCGGGGATGCCACGGGAAGGCAGAGCGTCTCCTCCCCGAAGTTCAACATCCCGAAGATGACGGCGGAGGATGACGCTTAGGCCTTCCTTGAGGCATTTGAGCTGGCGGCGGAAACCTCCCGGTGGCCGATGGAGGAGTGGGCCGTGTGGATCCTACCCCTCCTGTCAGGAGAGGCGCAATGAGCGGCGCATAGCCTGCCGACAGCCGTGAGGGCGGAGTTTAGAAACCTGAAGAAGGCGATCCTCGACCGGACGGGTCGTACCCCGGAGGAGCACCGACAGCAATTCCGGGAGTGGGACCTGACGGGAGAGGACCGACCATTCGCCTACGCCTAGCGGCTGGCGGACACGGCGAGGCGCTGGCTCCGCCCGGAAATAAGATCCGCTGCTGGATTCGTGGAGCAGGTGGTCCTGGAGAGGTTCGTCATGGGGTTGCCGGCGGAGACCGCCAGCTGGGTCCACTGCCACAGACCCACCAACCTGGATGCCGCCGTCACCCTGGTGGAGGACCACCTGGCACAACACCCCTTCACCCAGCAACAGAAGCCGGAGCCGGCGCCCAGGAAGAAATTCGCCCCTCGTTCCGCCCCCCTTTCTGTTTACCGTCCCCAGAACCCCTCCTTCCCTGCTGTCAGCCCCCATAATGCTCTGCCCTCTTTCCCCCCCTCAGGCTCAGTGGCGGTGCAGTCCGGCCCACAGGGAGTGCCTCAAACGCCTGGACCGGAGTGTTGGCGGTGTGGATGCTGGGCCACCTGCGCCGCAATTGTCCGCTCATGGAGGTGGGGCAGGTGGTCCGGGTGGTCGGACCGCCCATCTCCGCTTCTGATTCAGACGGGGCGTACTGCATTCCGGTAAGGGTGCATTGGAGTGAACACCGGGCGCTGTTGGATTCAGGGGCTATGCAGACCATGATTCACCAGAGCCTGGTTCGAACCGAGGCTTTGAGATCGGCACGTTGGGTGGTAATTAGGTGCGTGCATGGGGATCGACACAAATACCCAATAGTACCAGTGGAAATTTGGATAAAAGGAAAAAATCATATCTTAGAGGCTGCGGTTAGCTCCCGCCTCTCGCACCCTCTGATTTTGGGTACAGATTGGGCAGGGTTTAAACAAATAGCGGAAAAGGATTTTCAGTAAAAACGAAATTCAATACGTTATGGACCTGCGAGCAAAACTCCATACACTGGGGAGATTATCACGAGAGAATTTGCTCGAAGCTCAGGAACGTCAGCAAAAACACTACAATAGAGGAACGAAACTACGGCAATTTTCACCTGGAGAGAAAGTCTTGGTATTACTACCGACTTCCAGCACAAAATGACTCGCCAAGTGGCAAGGACCCTTCGTGGTCACACGACGAGTGGGGGAAGTCGATTATGAGGTGGAGCGGTCTGATAGAGAGGGGGCGAAACAGATTTATCACCTCAATCTATTAAAAGCGTGGAAAGAGGTGATACCGGTCTCCTTGGTATCGGTAGATCAGGAGAGAGATGAGCTGGGACCGGAGGTGCCAAATTCGAACGATCAAACCTCCCCCCTTTTTGATAGCTATCTCTTACCGAATCAGAGAACGGATCTTGCCAGGTTGCAAAAGCAGTTCGCTGATGTGTTTTCCCCTCTACCAGGCCACACCAATCTGATAAATCACCATATTGAGACAACCGATTCGCAGGAATGGTTTGCGTTTACGTTTAAAGGGATGATGTTGGGCCGTAATGCCACAGGGCTTTGTTGAATCACCAGCTGTGTTTTCTGCAGAACTGAGTACAAACTTTTTTACAAGTTTCATACCACCCGAGGGAAGCACTCTTATCCAGTATGTGGATGATGTATTGCTGTGTGCTCCGTCTCAACATGCATGTGAGATAGATTTGAAGGCACTCCTTCTTTTCTTATCTGAGAATGGCCACAAAGTATCTAAACAAAAGTTGCAACTATGTTCTCAAACAGTTACGTATTTAGGGCATGTAATCCCGCCTGATGGCCATAGTTTGAGCACTG
The DNA here is from genome assembly GCA_022702515.1 of Ilyophis sp. 1 JC-2022. Taxonomy (NCBI): domain Eukaryota; kingdom Metazoa; phylum Chordata; class Actinopteri; order Anguilliformes; family Synaphobranchidae; genus Ilyophis; species Ilyophis sp. 1 JC-2022. The sequence goes on from JAKUDI010001455.1 coordinate 35,506, forward strand.
AACGTGTTGATTCTATACTTAAATTACTTCAACCAGTGACTAAACAGCAAATGATGTCTTTGCTAGGAATAGCTGGCTACTGCCGCCTGTGGCTAATAGATTACGCCACTATCACACAACCTTTATCTGACCTCATACATGGCCACCATATGTCTATGAGGGATGAGATTGTGTGGAGCCCTAAAGGTCAAGCTGCTCTAATTGACCTGAAACATGCTCTCTCTATTTCTCCTTGTATTGGGCTGCCTGACCACAATAAACCTTTTAACCTTTTTGTAGCAGAGAAAAATGGTCTCATGTCAGCTGTATTTAGTGTTGCCAACCGTCCCTTGAAATAAGGGGCCGTCCCTTATTTGGAAAATAAAAGACCCGTCCCTTAACGAACTGATAAGGGACGCAGTTTGTCCCTTATTTTGGGGACTCAATGAATGACAGAGCGATTTATATGAGAAATTACGGTAATCTTGTCTATGTGCGAGAATGCACTCAGCTCATTGGTCATGACTCGAATTGCTGTCAGTGTTGCTAGGATAGATAGGCCCTTGTGCCTCATTTTACTTTAAATTGAAGTTTGACATAGTGTTGAAGAACTGTTATTTTGCACTGACAAAATAAATTATTGAATGATAATGTTTCCCACGTATTCCTCAAAAATACAAAACTGATCAAATTCAGGTTTGTGTGTCTTAGTACATGGGCTTATTACAGATGCATGTCTGGTATATGGATATGACTTGTTACAACCAAGTAGGCCTATATTATATGTTAAAGTGTAGTAATAATGCAGTAATGCAGGTGTAAAAAAAGGTTAAAAAATTAGCCTGTGCCGCGAGGGCCGCTAAGGTGTCCCTTATTTCAATTTCTGATAGTTGGCAACCCTAGCTGTATTGACACAGGCTCACGCTTACAAGCAACGCCCAATGGGATACTACTCAAAGCGCTTAGATGCTGAGGCATGGAGACTACTTCCCTGTCTGCCACAGAGGCTGTGCTGGCCTGCGCTGATATTGTGGAAATGTGCCCTCTCGCCGTTCATGTTCCTCATGCAGTGCACTCTCTCATCACGCAGGCACAAACTGCACATCTCACACCAGCATGCCTCCTACACCTCCTGTCGCATGTTACGTTAAAGCGTTGTGCTGTTCAACTCTGCTCCCTACAGAAGATGATGGCGAACCACATGTCTGCACACAGGTTGTGGATTTGCTCTGCAAACCACGACCCGATCTGTTGGATGAAGAGATTCCTAACTGTGACCTTATCTTTTTTGTAGATGGTTCCGCACAGAGATCCCTCACATACGGCTAACCCTTAGTGGCACATGCTGTCTGTACTCCCAACTCTGTTTGTGAGAGCGCTCGCTTGCCTGCTCATTTGTCTGCCCAGGTTACAGAACTGTTTGCTCTCACAAGAGCTTGTATTCTAGTAGAAGGGAAGTCTGTCACAATTTATACTGATTCTCGGTATGCGTATGGAGTGTGTCATGATTTTGGAACTCTGTGGTGTAACTGTGGCATTCCTCAGGCATTTTTACGAGCATGTGATGCCTATTATACAGCACATGTTCGTAAAAAACCTGCTAGAAGCGCTGCTACTCAGACAATGTCAGACAAAATTCACATGTGTCAAAAGGAGGGATGGTGGATCTTGTAAATAGATTGTTTTTTTGTCCAGGATTTTCTGTTTTCGCACAGGAATACTGTAAGAAATGTGTTATATGTGTAACTAACAATGTAGGCTGAGGGTTGCAGATACCAGCTTCAGCGCATTCGAAGCCAACAGGCCCTTTTGAACACCTGATGATGGATTTCATACAGCTAACCCCTTGTCAGGGTTACAACTATTGTCTGGTGGTAATAGACATGTTTTCCAAATGGGTAGAATGTTTTCCATGCAGAAAAGCGGATGCAGCAAGTGTTGTTTTTAATAAAGCTTTAATGCGCTAAATAATACCCAGATGAGGCTTGCCATCTAAAATCACGAGTGACAATAGTCCACATTTTGTAAATCGGGTATTAGAAAGTTTGACAACGAGCTTGCACATCAATTTGAAAACACACTGTGCCTACCACCCAGCGAGTGGGGGTGCAGTGGAGCGAGCGAATCAAACATTACAAATAAAGATGACAAAATGGCAGAAACTCAGTTGTCTTGGGTCCAGGTGCTGCCCCTGGCCCTTATGTACAGTCAAGCCGGAAAGTCTTCACACCCCTTTCACCTTCTCCACGTTTTATTATGTTACAGTCTTATACTACAATAGATTGAGTTAATTTTTTGCCTCAAACATCTACACACAATAGTCAATAATGATGAAGTGAAAACAGGTTTTTAGAAAATATTCAATTACATTTTACTGACAAAAATAGGTTATTTAGGGGTTACATATCTGTACACACCCTTAGCCTAATACTTAGTTGCTGCACCTTTGGCAGCGATTACAGCTTCAAGGCGTCTTGGGAAAAAAGCTACGAGCTTGGCACACTTGTTTCTGGACTATCAGGACTAGTCGCCCCGTTCCCACTGCTGAAAAACATCCCCACATCATTACATTACATTACATTATAGGCATTTAGCAGACGCTCTTATCCAGAGCGACTTACACAGCATTTCTTTTTGCATTTATACATAGTATCCATTGATACAGCTGGATATATACTGAAGCAATGCAGGTGAAGTACCTTGCTCAAGGGTACAACGGCAGTGTCCGACCTGGGAATCGAACCGGCAACCTTTCGGTTACAAACCCAGTTCCTTAACCATTATACCACACTGTCACCACCATGCTGCCACCACCATGCTTACTGTAGGGATGGTATTAGCCAGGTGATGAGCGGTGCCTGGTTTCCTCCAGACGTGATGCTTGGTATTTAGGCCAAAAAGTTACATTTTGGTTTCATCAGACCAGAAAATCTTGATTCTCATGGTTTGAGTCCTCTAGATGCCTTTTGGAAAACTCCAAGCGGGCTGTGATTTGCCTTTTACTAAGGAGGGGCTTCCGTCTGGCCACTCTACCATAAAGGCCTGATTGGTAGAGTGCTGCCTGGATGGTTGATCTTCTGAAAGGTTTTCCCATCTCCAAAAGGATACGCTGGAGCTCTGTCAGAGTGACCCTCGGGTTCCTGCTCACCTCCCTGGCTAAGGCCTGTCTTCCCCGATTGCTCAGTTTGGCCGGGCGGCCAGGTCTAGGAAGATTCTTGATTGTTCCAAACTTCTTCCATTTACGAATGATGGTGGCCACTGTGCTCTTTGGGACCTGTAAAGCTGCAGAGATTTTTCCGTACCCTGCTCCAGATCTATGCCTTGACACAATCCTGTTTCTGAGGTCTGCAGATAATTCCTTTGACCCCATGGCTTGGAGTTTGCTCTGACATGCACTGTCAACTGTGGGACCTTATATAGGCAGGTGTTGACAATCCCCAATCATGTCCAATCAATTGAATTTATCACAGGTGGACTCCAATTAAGTTGTAGAAACATCTCAAGCAGTATCAGTGGAAACAAAATGCACCTCAGCTCACTTTTGGGTGTCATATCAAAGGGTGTGCACACTTTGTGAGGGAAAAATAAATCTATGCATTACTCAATGATTAAAGCTATTAAATAGAGGTGTTTATTATCCAAAATGTATGATCCCATGTTTGCTGGAAGGTTTTGACACAACCAGACAAAACTTGTTAGGCACCCAGTATCAAAATCCACCCAAGTCTGCAGAACGGGAAGTGAGTCACGATGCCTGTGCAGTAGACAGAATGTTGCAAAAAGCATATTCTGCAGATAAAGGAATGGAGAAGTATTGAGACATTACTCGCTTATGATTGGATGGTTTTTGCTGCATTAAGAAGAATATAACTACAGGAGGGCTGTATTCATTTGTTAGAGTGTATGCTACGCAGCTGTAGGTGATACATCTCTCCTTGTTTGTTGCTGCAGTAATAAAGCTCGTAAAAAGAAAACTTCCTTGCTGTTTGAAAGACTCTCAGTTTGTACTTTGTACTTTGTACAAAACTAGAACCAGGATACTTTGCAAGAAGTTCATAAACCCACAAGATAGAAGGGAAATTCCCTGACAACTTGTGTACATATATTTTACATTTATATTTTTTATAAATTAGCACAAATGTTTTGAGACAAAAAATGAACTCAATCTATTGTAGAATATGTCTGTAACATAATAAAACGTGGAGAAGGTGAAAGGGGTGTGCAGACTTTCTAGCTTGACTGTATATAAGAGGCAGAACACACAGACTAACTGGTCTTTCTCCCTATGAGGTGCTGGGAAACTGATGAGAATGGTTGGTATTCCTTTTATCAAAAACAGGTTGACTCAGTTTCGACAGTTTTGAAAGACATATTTTCCAAGGTGAAGGCGGCCTTGCCAGACCAAAGGGAGGGGACCCACCCACGACTTGGCGCCAGTTGACTGGATTGTAGTGAAAGATCAGCCCGGGAAACATTGGCACCAGCCCAGGTGGCGAGGAGCCCACCAGGTGTTGCTGACTTATGCCCACGGCAGTGAAGATTGCAGAGAGATAGAGACGTGGATTCATGTGTCGCACTGCAGACGAATCAACTACAATGATCCTGCCAGCCAGGTGGAGACCACTGACCCAGCAACCAGCAGGCCCCTGGGGAATTGATCATGCCAACTGGGATTTTTGCTCATGGGGTAGAGTTATCCTAAGGAGACACTATGCTGTGTATTCTGGGTGCTCTCTTCAGCTGAATAAAACGTATCGCTGCCTGGTGGAATACTTTATTAATCCTGGTGGATTTCTTTATTAAGCAGAAGAATTTCCACAACAAGTGCCCGCACTAGGAGTAATCTATAACTGCATAATCTACGTCATGTGGCACTGTAATGGTGACATGTAGTCCAGCTGTCTCTCACAATGTCCAGATACGGGCCTCTAGCTCAGCTATTTTCTGTACCAATTCTAAATTACTTTGCAAACATGTCATTACTGTTAAAATTGGCAGCAGAACTAAGGCTAGTACATGAAACACACGGTACAGTAAACACCATGGTGTGCTCTTACCGTATTTTTCTTTAGTTGTTTGCTTCTCTGGATCTAGAAGATCAACTTTGGAGCGGTAGTCACAAGAAGGTAGAGAACGTACAATGAAGTAGTCTTGGCTCGCTAATTGAAAATGTTCTTGTTCTTCTTGTTCTTGTTTATTTTATTGAATGGCAGTTGCTAGACTTGCCACCCACTTTCCTCTACTCCACCACTCCCACTCCTCTCCTACCAGGAAGTATGCAAACGTATTTGCATGTACAGATATACAATGTACCTGACTGTGGTAGGGGGGCGTGGTTTTAGGCGCAGCTAGCAAGAGAGAGCGTGAACGCGGGCGGTTTAGAGAGCCGGCACAGCTGTCGGCAATCGGGCAATTGGTGACGATTGATTATAGGATTGTTGTTGTCAATTAACCAATTACCTTGATTGTTCAACAGTGAGCCTGAGGTCTTCAAAAGGCGCTGGGACAGAAGAGGAAGTAGCGAGGAATTGCGAGTGTGTGTGTTTTAAGCAATAAAACACACAGTTCCCTGAAATCTCTGACTCTGACTGGTTATTTACGAGCAGTATAGCTCACTTCGCCACAGTGGTGGCCCGTACTGGGGGAGTACGAACAAAAGGCGAAGACAAATAAAATAACCGGAGAATGGAGATGGATACGACGGAGCAGGCGATGTCCATGACAACATTGAGCAGAGTGCTGGAGGGGCTAGCTGCCATGCAGGAGTGACAGGCAGCTGCGCATAGGGAGCAGATGCAAGCCCTGCGTGAGCAGTCTAGCCTCCAAACACAGGCGCTGCTACAGCTGACAGCCGGCGGGGATGCCACGGGAAGGCAGAGCGTCTCCTCCCCGAAGTTCAACATCCCGAAGATGACGGCGGAGGATGACGCTTAGGCCTTCCTTGAGGCATTTGAGCTGGCGGCGGAAACCTCCCGGTGGCCGATGGAGGAGTGGGCCGTGTGGATCCTACCCCTCCTGTCAGGAGAGGCGCAATGAGCGGCGCATAGCCTGCCGACAGCCGTGAGGGCGGAGTTTAGAAACCTGAAGAAGGCGATCCTCGACCGGACGGGTCGTACCCCGGAGGAGCACCGACAGCAATTCCGGGAGTGGGACCTGACGGGAGAGGACCGACCATTCGCCTACGCCTAGCGGCTGGCGGACACGGCGAGGCGCTGGCTCCGCCCGGAAATAAGATCCGCTGCTGGATTCGTGGAGCAGGTGGTCCTGGAGAGGTTCGTCATGGGGTTGCCGGCGGAGACCGCCAGCTGGGTCCACTGCCACAGACCCACCAACCTGGATGCCGCCGTCACCCTGGTGGAGGACCACCTGGCACAACACCCCTTCACCCAGCAACAGAAGCCGGAGCCGGCGCCCAGGAAGAAATTCGCCCCTCGTTCCGCCCCCCTTTCTGTTTACCGTCCCCAGAACCCCTCCTTCCCTGCTGTCAGCCCCCATAATGCTCTGCCCTCTTTCCCCCCCTCAGGCTCAGTGGCGGTGCAGTCCGGCCCACAGGGAGTGCCTCAAACGCCTGGACCGGAGTGTTGGCGGTGTGGACGCTGGGCCACCTGCGCCGCAATTGTCCGCTCATGGAGGTGGGGCAGGTGGTCCGGGTGGTCGGACCGCCCATCTCCGCTTCTGATTCAGACGGGGCGTACTGCATTCCGGTAAGGGTGCATTGGAGTGAACACCGGGCGCTGTTGGATTCAGGGGCTATGCAGACCATGATTCACCAGAGCCTGGTTCGAACCGAGGCTTTGAGATCGGCACGTTGGGTGGTAATTAGGTGCGTGCATGGGGATCGACACAAATACCCAATAGTACCAGTGGAAATTTGGATAAAAGGAAAAAATCATATCTTAGAGGCTGCGGTTAGCTCCCGCCTCTCGCACCCTCTGATTTTGGGTACAGATTGGGCAGGGTTTAAACAAATAGCGGAAAAGGATTTTCAGTAAAAACGAAATTCAATACGTTATGGACCTGCGAGCAAAACTCCATACACTGGGGAGATTATCACGAGAGAATTTGCTCGAAGCTCAGGAACGTCAGCAAAAACACTACAATAGAGGAACGAAACTACGGCAATTTTCACCTGGAGAGAAAGTCTTGGTATTACTACCGACTTCCAGCACAAAATGACTCGCCAAGTGGCAAGGACCCTTCGTGGTCACACGACGAGTGGGGGAAGTCGATTATGAGGTGGAGCGGTCTGATAGAGAGGGGGCGAAACAGATTTATCACCTCAATCTATTAAAAGCGTGGAAAGAGGTGATACCGGTCTCCTTGGTATCGGTAGATCAGGAGAGAGATGAGCTGGGACCGGAGGTGCCAAATTCGAACGATCAAACCTCCCCCCTTTTTGATAGCTATCTCTTACCGAATCAGAGAACGGATCTTGCCAGGTTGCAAAAGCAGTTCGCTGATGTGTTTTCCCCTCTACCAGGCCACACCAATCTGATAAATCACCATATTGAGACAACCGATTCGCAGGAATGGTTTGCGTTTACGTTTAAAGGGATGATGTTGGGCCGTAATGCCACAGGGCTTTGTTGAATCACCAGCTGTGTTTTCTGCAGAACTGAGTACAAACTTTTTTACAAGTTTCATACCACCCGAGGGAAGCACTCTTATCCAGTATGTGGATGATGTATTGCTGTGTGCTCCGTCTCAACATGCATGTGAGATAGATTTGAAGGCACTCCTTCTTTTCTTATCTGAGAATGGCCACAAAGTATCTAAACAAAAGTTGCAACTATGTTCTCAAACAGTTACGTATTTAGGGCATGTAATCCCGCCTGATGGCCATAGTTTGAGCACTGAACGTGTTGATTCTATACTTAAATTACTTCAACCAGTGACTAAACAGCAAATGATGTCTTTGCTAGGAATAGCTGGCTACTGCCGCCTGTGGCTAATAGATTACGCCACTATCACACAACCTTTATCTGACCTCATACATGGCCACCATATGTCTATGAGGGATGAGATTGTGTGGAGCCCTAAAGGTCAAGCTGCTCTAATTGACCTGAAACATGCTCTCTCTATTTCTCCTTGTATTGGGCTGCCTGACCACAATAAACCTTTTAACCTTTTTGTAGCAGAGAAAAATGGTCTCATGTCAGCTGTATTTAGTGTTGCCAACCGTCCCTTGAAATAAGGGGCCGTCCCTTATTTGGAAAATAAAAGACCCGTCCCTTAACGAACTGATAAGGGACGCAGTTTGTCCCTTATTTTGGGGACTCAATGAATGACAGAGCGATTTATATGAGAAATTACGGTAATCTTGTCTATGTGCGAGAATGCACTCAGCTCATTGGTCATGACTCGAATTGCTGTCAGTGTTGCTAGGATAGATAGGCCCTTGTGCCTCATTTTACTTTAAATTGAAGTTTGACATAGTGTTGAAGAACTGTTATTTTGCACTGACAAAATAAATTATTGAATGATAATGTTTCCCACGTATTCCTCAAAAATACAAAACTGATCAAATTCAGGTTTGTGTGTCTTAGTACATGGGCTTATTACAGATGCATGTCTGGTATATGGATATGACTTGTTACAACCAAGTAGGCCTATATTATATGTTAAAGTGTAGTAATAATGCAGTAATGCAGGTGTAAAAAAAGGTTAAAAAATTAGCCTGTGCCGCGAGGGCCGCTAAGGTGTCCCTTATTTCAATTTCTGATAGTTGGCAACCCTAGCTGTATTGACACAGGCTCACGCTTACAAGCAACGCCCAATGGGATACTACTCAAAGCGCTTAGATGCTGAGGCATGGAGACTACTTCCCTGTCTGCCACAGAGGCTGTGCTGGCCTGCGCTGATATTGTGGAAATGTGCCCTCTCGCCGTTCATGTTCCTCATGCAGTGCACTCTCTCATCACGCAGGCACAAACTGCACATCTCACACCAGCATGCCTCCTACACCTCCTGTCGCATGTTACGTTAAAGCGTTGTGCTGTTCAACTCTGCTCCCTACAGAAGATGATGGCGAACCACATGTCTGCACACAGGTTGTGGATTTGCTCTGCAAACCACGACCCGATCTGTTGGATGAAGAGATTCCTAACTGTGACCTTATCTTTTTTGTAGATGGTTCCGCACAGAGATCCCTCACATACGGCTAACCCTTAGTGGCACATGCTGTCTGTACTCCCAACTCTGTTTGTGAGAGCGCTCGCTTGCCTGCTCATTTGTCTGCCCAGGTTACAGAACTGTTTGCTCTCACAAGAGCTTGTATTCTAGTAGAAGGGAAGTCTGTCACAATTTATACTGATTCTCGGTATGCGTATGGAGTGTGTCATGATTTTGGAACTCTGTGGTGTAACTGTGGCATTCCTCAGGCATTTTTACGAGCATGTGATGCCTATTATACAGCACATGTTCGTAAAAAACCTGCTAGAAGCGCTGCTACTCAGACAATGTCAGACAAAATTCACATGTGTCAAAAGGAGGGATGGTGGATCTTGTAAATAGATTGTTTTTTTGTCCAGGATTTTCTGTTTTCGCACAGGAATACTGTAAGAAATGTGTTATATGTGTAACTAACAATGTAGGCTGAGGGTTGCAGATACCAGCTTCAGCGCATTCGAAGCCAACAGGCCCTTTTGAACACCTGATGATGGATTTCATACAGCTAACCCCTTGTCAGGGTTACAACTATTGTCTGGTGGTAATAGACATGTTTTCCAAATGGGTAGAATGTTTTCCATGCAGAAAAGCGGATGCAGCAAGTGTTGTTTTTAATAAAGCTTTAATGCGCTAAATAATACCCAGATGAGGCTTGCCATCTAAAATCACGAGTGACAATAGTCCACATTTTGTAAATCGGGTATTAGAAAGTTTGACAACGAGCTTGCACATCAATTTGAAAACACACTGTGCCTACCACCCAGCGAGTGGGGGTGCAGTGGAGCGAGCGAATCAAACATTACAAATAAAGATGACAAAATGGCAGAAACTCAGTTGTCTTGGGTCCAGGTGCTGCCCCTGGCCCTTATGTACAGTCAAGCCGGAAAGTCTTCACACCCCTTTCACCTTCTCCACGTTTTATTATGTTACAGTCTTATACTACAATAGATTGAGTTAATTTTTTGCCTCAAACATCTACACACAATAGTCAATAATGATGAAGTGAAAACAGGTTTTTAGAAAATATTCAATTACATTTTACTGACAAAAATAGGTTATTTAGGGGTTACATATCTGTACACACCCTTAGCCTAATACTTAGTTGCTGCACCTTTGGCAGCGATTACAGCTTCAAGGCGTCTTGGGAAAAAAGCTACGAGCTTGGCACACTTGTTTCTGGACTATCAGGACTAGTCGCCCCGTTCCCACTGCTGAAAAACATCCCCACATCATTACATTACATTACATTATAGGCATTTAGCAGACGCTCTTATCCAGAGCGACTTACACAGCATTTCTTTTTGCATTTATACATAGTATCCATTGATACAGCTGGATATATACTGAAGCAATGCAGGTGAAGTACCTTGCTCAAGGGTACAACGGCAGTGTCCGACCTGGGAATCGAACCGGCAACCTTTCGGTTACAAACCCAGTTCCTTAACCATTATACCACACTGTCACCACCATGCTGCCACCACCATGCTTACTGTAGGGATGGTATTAGCCAGGTGATGAGCGGTGCCTGGTTTCCTCCAGACGTGATGCTTGGTATTTAGGCCAAAAAGTTACATTTTGGTTTCATCAGACCAGAAAATCTTGATTCTCATGGTTTGAGTCCTCTAGATGCCTTTTGGAAAACTCCAAGCGGGCTGTGATTTGCCTTTTACTAAGGAGGGGCTTCCGTCTGGCCACTCTACCATAAAGGCCTGATTGGTAGAGTGCTGCCTGGATGGTTGATCTTCTGAAAGGTTTTCCCATCTCCAAAAGGATACGCTGGAGCTCTGTCAGAGTGACCCTCGGGTTCCTGCTCACCTCCCTGGCTAAGGCCTGTCTTCCCCGATTGCTCAGTTTGGCCGGGCGGCCAGGTCTAGGAAGATTCTTGATTGTTCCAAACTTCTTCCATTTACGAATGATGGTGGCCACTGTGCTCTTTGGGACCTGTAAAGCTGCAGAGATTTTTCCGTACCCTGCTCCAGATCTATGCCTTGACACAATCCTGTTTCTGAGGTCTGCAGATAATTCCTTTGACCCCATGGCTTGGAGTTTGCTCTGACATGCACTGTCAACTGTGGGACCTTATATAGGCAGGTGTTGACAATCCCCAATCATGTCCAATCAATTGAATTTATCACAGGTGGACTCCAATTAAGTTGTAGAAACATCTCAAGCAGTATCAGTGGAAACAAAATGCACCTCAGCTCACTTTTGGGTGTCATATCAAAGGGTGTGCACACTTTGTGAGGGAAAAATAAATCTATGCATTACTCAATGATTAAAGCTATTAAATAGAGGTGTTTATTATCCAAAATGTATGATCCCATGTTTGCTGGAAGGTTTTGACACAACCAGACAAAACTTGTTAGGCACCCAGTATCAAAATCCACCCAAGTCTGCAGAACGGGAAGTGAGTCACGATGCCTGTGCAGTAGACAGAATGTTGCAAAAAGCATATTCTGCAGATAAAGGAATGGAGAAGTATTGAGACATTACTCGCTTATGATTGGATGGTTTTTGCTGCATTAAGAAGAATATAACTACAGGAGGGCTGTATTCATTTGTTAGAGTGTATGCTACGCAGCTGTAGGTGATACATCTCTCCTTGTTTGTTGCTGCAGTAATAAAGCTCGTAAAAAGAAAACTTCCTTGCTGTTTGAAAGACTCTCAGTTTGTACTTTGTACTTTGTACAAAACTAGAACCAGGATACTTTGCAAGAAGTTCATAAACCCACAAGATAGAAGGGAAATTCCCTGACAACTTGTGTACATATATTTTACATTTATATTTTTTATAAATTAGCACAAATGTTTTGAGACAAAAAATGAACTCAATCTATTGTAGAATATGTCTGTAACATAATAAAACGTGGAGAAGGTGAAAGGGGTGTGCAGACTTTCTAGCTTGACTGTATATAAGAGGCAGAACACACAGACTAACTGGTCTTTCTCCCTATGAGGTGCTGGGAAACTGATGAGAATGGTTGGTATTCCTTTTATCAAAAACAGGTTGACTCAGTTTCGACAGTTTTGAAAGACATATTTTCCAAGGTGAAGGCGGCCTTGCCAGACCAAAGGGAGGGGACCCACCCACGACTTGGCGCCAGTTGACTGGATTGTAGTGAAAGATCAGCCCGGGAAACATTGGCACCAGCCCAGGTGGCGAGGAGCCCACCAGGTGTTGCTGACTTATGCCCACGGCAGTGAAGATTGCAGAGAGATAGAGACGTGGATTCATGTGTCGCACTGCAGACGAATCAACTACAATGATCCTGCCAGCCAGGTGGAGACCACTGACCCAGCAACCAGCAGGCCCCTGGGGAATTGATCATGCCAACTGGGATTTTTGCTCATGGGGTAGAGTTATCCTAAGGAGACACTATGCTGTGTATTCTGGGTGCTCTCTTCAGCTGAATAAAACGTATCGCTGCCTGGTGGAATACTTTATTAATCCTGGTGGATTTCTTTATTAAGCAGAAGAATTTCCACAACAAGTGCCCGCACTAGGAGTAATCTATAACTGCATAATCTACGTCATGTGGCACTGTAATGGTGACATGTAGTCCAGCTGTCTCTCACAATGTCCAGATACGGGCCTCTAGCTCAGCTATTTTCTGTACCAATTCTAAATTACTTTGCAAACATGTCATTACTGTTAAAATTGGCAGCAGAACTAAGGCTAGTACATGAAACACACGGTACAGTAAACACCATGGTGTGCTCTTACCGTATTTTTCTTTAGTTGTTTGCTTCTCTGGATCTAGAAGATCAACTTTGGAGCGGTAGTCACAAGAAGGTAGAGAACGTACAATGAAGTAGTCTTGGCTCGCTAATTGAAAATGTTCTTGTTCTTCTTGTTCTTGTTTATTTTATTGAATGGCAGTTGCTAGACTTGCCACCCACTTTCCTCTACTCCACCACTCCCACTCCTCTCCTACCAGGAAGTATGCAAACGTATTTGCATGTACAGATATACAATGTACCTGACTGTGGTAGGGGGGCGTGGTTTTAGGCGCAGCTAGCAAGAGAGAGCGTGAACGCGGGCGGTTTAGAGAGCCGGCACAGCTGTCGGCAATCGGGCAATTGGTGACGATTGATTATAGGATTGTTGTTGTCAATTAACCAATTACCTTGATTGTTCAACAGTGAGCCTGAGGTCTTCAAAAGGCGCTGGGACAGAAGAGGAAGTAGCGAGGAATTGCGAGTGTGTGTGTTTTAAGCAATAAAACACACAGTTCCCTGAAATCTCTGACTCTGACTGGTTATTTACGAGCAGTATAGCTCACTTCGCCACAGTGGTGGCCCGTACTGGGGGAGTACGAACAAAAGGCGAAGACAAATAAAATAACCGGAGAATGGAGATGGATACGACGGAGCAGGCGATGTCCATGACAACATTGAGCAGAGTGCTGGAGGGGCTAGCTGCCATGCAGGAGTGACAGGCAGCTGCGCATAGGGAGCAGATGCAAGCCCTGCGTGAGCAGTCTAGCCTCCAAACACAGGCGCTGCTACAGCTGACAGCCGGCGGGGATGCCACGGGAAGGCAGAGCGTCTCCTCCCCGAAGTTCAACATCCCGAAGATGACGGCGGAGGATGACGCTTAGGCCTTCCTTGAGGCATTTGAGCTGGCGGCGGAAACCTCCCGGTGGCCGATGGAGGAGTGGGCCGTGTGGATCCTACCCCTCCTGTCAGGAGAGGCGCAATGAGCGGCGCATAGCCTGCCGACAGCCGTGAGGGCGGAGTTTAGAAACCTGAAGAAGGCGATCCTCGACCGGACGGGTCGTACCCCGGAGGAGCACCGACAGCAATTCCGGGAGTGGGACCTGACGGGAGAGGACCGACCATTCGCCTACGCCTAGCGGCTGGCGGACACGGCGAGGCGCTGGCTCCGCCCGGAAATAAGATCCGCTGCTGGATTCGTGGAGCAGGTGGTCCTGGAGAGGTTCGTCATGGGGTTGCCGGCGGAGACCGCCAGCTGGGTCCACTGCCACAGACCCACCAACCTGGATGCCGCCGTCACCCTGGTGGAGGACCACCTGGCGCAACACCCCTTCACCCAGCAACAGAAGCCGGAGCCGGCGCCCAGGAAGAAATTCGCCCCTCGTTCCGCCCCCCTTTCTGTTTACCGTCCCCAGAACCCCTCCTTCCCTGCTGTCAGCCCCCATAATGCTCTGCCCTCTTTCCCCCCCTCAGGCTCAGTGGCGGTGCAGTCCGGCCCACAGGGAGTGCCTCAAACGCCTGGACCGGAGTGTTGGCGGTGTGGACGCTGGGCCACCTGCGCCGCAATTGTCCGCTCATGGAGGTGGGGCAGGTGGTCCGGGTGGTCGGACCGCCCATCTCCGCTTCTGATTCAGACGGGGCGTACTGCATTCCGGTAAGGGTGCATTGGAGTGAACACCGGGCGCTGTTGGATTCAGGGGCTATGCAGACCATGATTCACCAGAGCCTGGTTCGAACCGAGGCTTTGAGATCGGCACGTTGGGTGGTAATTAGGTGCGTGCATGGGGATCGACACAAATACCCAATAGTACCAGTGGAAATTTGGATAAAAGGAAAAAAGCATATCTTAGAGGCTGCGGTTAGCTCCCGCCTCTCGCACCCTCTGATTTTGGGTACAGATTGGGCAGGGTTTAAACAAATAGCGGAAAAGGATTTTCAGTAAAAACAAAATTCAATACGTTATGGACCTGCGAGCAAAACTCCATACACTGGGGAGATTATCACGAGAGAATTTGCTCGAAGCTCAGGAACGTCAGCAAAAACACTACAATAGAGGAACGAAACTACGGCAATTTTCACCTGGAGAGAAAGTCTTGGTATTACTACCGACTTCCAGCACAAAATGACTCGCCAAGTGGCAAGGACCCTTCGTGGTCACACGACGAGTGGGGGAAGTCGATTATGAGGTGGAGCGGTCTGATAGAGAGGGGGCGAAACAGATTTATCACCTCAATCTATTAAAAGCGTGGAAAGAGGTGATACCGGTCTCCTTGGTATCGGTAGATCAGGAGAGAGATGAGCTGGGACCGGAGGTGCCAAATTCGAACGATCAAACCTCCCCCCTTTTTGATAGCTATCTCTTACCGAATCAGAGAACGGATCTTGCCAGGTTGCAAAAGCAGTTCGCTGATGTGTTTTCCCCTCTACCAGGCCACACCAATCTGATAAATCACCATATTGAGACAACCCCGGGGGTGATGGTGTGTTCGCGCCCCTACCGATTGCCTGAACATAAAAAGAAAGTGGTTCAGGCAGAAATAAAGAGAATGTTGGAATTGGGCGTAATAGAAGAGTCTAACAGTGCGTGGAATAGCCCCATCATGCTAGTGAGTAAGCCTGATGGATCCGTTCGCTTCTGTGTAGACTATCGCAAAGTAAACGAAGTGTCACGATTCGATGCCTATCCCATGCCTCGAGTCGATGACCTATTGGATCGGCTGGGCACAGCTTGTTTCTTTTCGACACTGGATTTGACCAAGGGCTACTGGCAGATTCCCTTGTCTCCAGAGTCCAAGGAAAAAACGTCTTTCTCCGCTCCGGACGGGTTGTACCAATTCCGGACACTTCCGTTTGGGTTATTCGGAGCCCCTGCCACTTTTCAATGTCTCATGGACAGGGTACTGCGTCCGCATGCGGCTTTTGCTGCAGCCTATCTGGATGATATCATAATACACAGTGACAGCTGGGCTCAGCATGTGCGGCATGTGGGGGCGGTGCTGGAGTCCCTGAGACAGGCGGGACTCACGGCTAACCCAAAGAAGTGTGCGATTGGCAGAGCGGAGGTACGGTATTTGGGGTACCACTTGGGAAGTGGACAGGTGCGACCTCTGGTGGACAAAACCGCGGCGATCGCGACCTGTCCACGACCTAAGACTAAAAAAGAGGTGAGGAGGTTTTTGGGACTGGCTGGGTACTACAGAAGGTTCATCCCGGCTTTCTCGGACCTGACGAGTCCCCTGACCGACTTGACTCTGAAAGCTGCCTCCGATCCGGTTCAGTGGACGGAGCTGTGTCAGCAGGCGTTTGAGAGGGTAAAGGAAGCTTTGTGTGGGAAACCGCTCTTGTTCACCCCTAATTTCTCTCTCCCCTTTAATTTGCAGACTGACGCATCGAACAGAGGGCTGGGGGCTGTTTTGACTCAGCAGGTGGAGGGGGTCGACCGACCAGTGCTGTACATTAGCCGAAAGTTGTCACAACGGGAAGCGAAGTACAGCACGGTCGAGAAGGAGTGCCTGGCCATCAGATGGGCGGTCGGGTCCCTCCATTATTATCTGCTGGGTCACTCATTCACCCTCTGCTCGGACCATGCGCCCCTCCAATGGCTTCACCGCATGAAGGATACCAACGCCCGAATCACTTGGTGGTATCTGGCTTTACAGCCTTTTAATTTCAAGGTGATTCATAGGCCGGGAGCGCAGATGGTGGTGGCTGATTTTCTCTCCCGTCCGGTGGAAGAGGAGGAGGGGGGGGGGGGAGTTGAGCATTGGCCGGATGGCTTCCCGGCCTAAGTCGGGCGGTGGGGGTATGTGGTAGGGGGGCGTGGTTTTAGGTGCAGCTAGCAAGAGAGAGAGTGAACGCGGGTGGTTTAGGGAGCCGGCACAGCTGTCGGCAATCGGGCAATTGGTGACGATTGATTATAGGATTGTTGTTGTCAATTAACCAATTACCTTGATTGTTCAACAGTGAGCCTGAGGTCTTCAAAAGGCACTGGGACAGAAGAGGAAGTAGCGAGGAATTGCGAGTGTGTGTGTTTTTAAGCAATAAAACACACAGTTCCCTGAAATCTCTGACTCTGACTGGTTATTTACGAGCGGTATAGATCACTTCGCCACACTGACATTGCGGTTTGTGTCGATAATATTCATTAATATGTAACCATTAATATGTAATTAAGATGTACTCAGCAACATTAGATGAAAACACAAAGATCCGTTTCCGGGGCAAGGAGGAGAGAAGGTGGTAGTGGAGGAAAGGAGGGTGCATTTTTCGAGTATTGGGAGGCACCCCCGGCAATCGATTGAGGATCGCCATCTTTAAGGACATTACAAACCACTAAATGCTCCTCAGTGCTGAACTCTAGATTAGCTTTGTCACTGAGCTCAAAATAGGATTTATGTGAAATCCTTTGTGATTTATAAGCATTTTTGTCATTAGCCAGGCTCAAGTTGATTAGCGTAAGCCTACTGTAGCTGAGTATTTTGATGTAGCCTAAGACATTTTTGACTACTGCCTCAGGACATTTAGCTTGCTGGTATAACAAATTGCAACATCTTTTTAAGGGTAGGCTAGGCTTTGGCTGCAGTCCGCATCACAACAGCGATAAAACACGTGGAAAACATAGCGATTTGTAAATTAAATAGGCCTAAATGAAGCCTCTCCCTTTCCTTTTTTGATATTTTACTTCCTGTTTATTTTTGCCTGCAACACACATTAACATAGTCACACAATCATTTAAATTAATTAATATTAGATATTCAAGTGTATTAACGATTAAATAGTTTTGATAGGGTCCCTTTTTCTAATCTGTGTGTAAATAAGGTAAAATAAATTAATGTCTGACAAATATTTGCGTCTCAGGAGGGACTACTGTGTTCTGTCCTATGTCATCAACCTTGTTTGTCAGCCCTCTTATAACAGAATTAACACGGTTGACAATAACAGGATTGAGTGCCCTAAAACTTATAGCTAGCCATGTGGTGAAACAAATGGAAAGATAATTGCATTCATATCAGGTTTTTATTACATTTTAACAGATATAATTTTACAAAACGCATGTTTTTTTCTGCACTAATTAAGCGTAACAGGGGTGATGAGTTGTGCTCGTCCTCTTATGCCAAACATTGAAAACATGCCTCTTCTTGCACGCCGTCTTATCTATTTGAAGAAATAATGTAAATTCCTCAAGGTTGTAACACTCGGCGTGATGTCATAATTTCCTGCAGTTTTTCCCATCATTATAACAGGGTTGACTGGAACTTGGGGACAACATTTAAATTATTATTAGTAATTATTATTTTTTTTTACATAATCATGCAAACATGTTTTAAGGTTTGTATTACTATGCAAGAGGACATGTTAAACTTATTAGTGGTGCGATTTTTTAAGTAAAATCTTTTTTATATTGAAAGTTGTAAATCAAAGTTTTGATTAAGCTCAGGGACATGCGATTTTGCTTGACTTGTGACTTTACAAAATGTTCTAATACCTAAAAAAGACAATAGGATGATAACTATTGAGTGGCATATGAAAGAACAACATACCAAAGTGAATTATTATTTTCATGTATTTGTGTACCATTTCAGTTTTATTCATCAAAATGTCCAACAGACAAAATATGTCCTCCAATGCTGAAATGACCCAAAGGTTAACAATAAAATATTAAGAAAAATAATATCAGATTAGACCATTTTCCAGAGTAGCCTAAATAGTCATTGTACGTAATTGTATTAATTTCTCTGGATCCACAAAGTAAAAGGGTGAGAGAAAATCTTTCAACTTAGAGGAGTATGCTTTATTTAAAGAATATTTAAATACAGCACAAATGTGAACAAAAACTTAAAAGATGTGTATGCTACAACATATATTCCACAGGTCAGTATATTGTATACTGTACATGCAAATACTTGTACTCGAAACATTCAGACAGTTTTGCATACTTCCGGGTAGGAGAGGAGTGGTAGTGGGGGAGTGGAGGAAGGGAGGAGAGGAGTGGTAGTGGGGGAGTGGAGGAAGGGAGGAGAGGAGTGGTAGTGGGGGAGTGGAGGAAAGGAGGTGGGGAGTGAAGAGCATTGGGACGCAGCCCAGGGATTTAAATTCTCCTTGAAGCTCGCAAACTCCAATGGTCACCGGAGGTATTGCAATCTCTGGTGCCAAAAAGCAAATTTCCCCATTGAAGTCCATTCAAAACTACAAAATTACCCAGGCCAAATTATACCATTTTAGACATTTCTCTTAAATTAAAAAATGTATTCACACCATTACTCTCCAGGGACCGATTTTTTTTCTGAGCCCCACAGAAGAAGTGTGCATGCTCTGGTTCCCAAAAAGCCCCATAGTCAAACATGGCGTCTCCATGAATTGGCTTCATGCGCCAATGAGCAGCTCCCATAGGACTCCATAGAACTGATAAGCGGAAGCTGTCCCCAGTTCTTATATATCTCGATGCTCCCCACCTCACACGTTACACGCACTACATCAATGGAAATATACATGTACTTTGTATAAAGGGTGATTTTTGCCTGGCCCAGTACAAAACCGAATTGAAAACTGTCTGTAGTTGGTTTCTTATTTGCAGTTCTGGACTTATAGGCAAATCTTATGGTGAACGCTTATGCGATCCATAGCGAAATCAGGGCAGTTTTTAGAGGGTTTATTAATTTTGGGCCAGTCATAATACCACTGATTCTTGAAGAGAGGGTCCTCCCCTGTTAAATTCTGCTCGGCCCAAATTGGTTTTCCATTCAAAAAGTGGTGGTGAAAATGCGTCTGCGGGCTAATTTAGCTCCTCCTTTTAAAGGGTTAAATCGTCCTGGGCGACACATTACGCACAATACGTCAATGCAAATATACAGTGATCACCATAATTCATTGGATAGTGACACATTTGTTATTTTGGTTCTGTATTAGAATGTAGCCTACACATACGTGTACAGGAGAGCCAAGGATGTGCAGCCTTGCTGAGAGGTGCTTTGGATAAATGTGTTAACTACCATAGTTTGCCTCAATGATGTACAGATGTCTAGTTTTTTTTTTTTTTTGTCCCGGGGGAGGATGCCCCCAGACCCCCCTACAGGTGTGGGCTAAGCCCCAAATGTCTTCAGTCCCTAGCACCACCCCTGGTGAGTATCCGTAATTTCAGGCCCATATCGAACGGCTCCATCCCTAATTATATATTTTAATGTTTTAATAAACAAATAAACAATTCAATGCTTAATTCTGTAAACTGCAGAAGAGGCATAGGCAGGTGGGCACTGAATCAAAGATTTCCCTGCTGCAATTTAATTATTTTTTATTATATGAACTGACAACTTCGGATAGTTTCCAACCCACTATCCATGCACTTCCGTATTTTGGCTTCGGGAACACCCCTCACTGATTCTTCAGAATTTGGATAAAACAGGTTTAACTTTTGAAAAGAAAAAAATTTAAATGTTAAGAAATCTAAACTTATATGTTTATAGAACAAGGTCTCAGCAATCAATATATGGGTGCAACCTCCCGATTATTTTTTTTTCTCCCTGTCATTACTTCATTTTTGTCAACACAGTCAGACATAATAAAAAGCGAATAATTTTATTAGGACCATTTAACATCACATATTCATTATAAACCTTGTTGAAATGTGTTGTAGATTGTTTTACAAAACGATTGAAAAATGTATCACCTTCCTAGCCAGTAGGCCTAAAAGTCAACCCGTATTCGTTCTTGCATTCTCACAATGCTTTGCACTTTTGTTAAAATCCTCATGAGGGCGCTTCACGCCAACATTAGAGTTGACAGATTCATTCAACAGACAAGACATTATGGAAAATACTAGCCTTTTTAATTAACCTTCTTAAACGTATTCAGCTCGTTTCAATTGACAATATAAATGTAGTAACAGGGTGTTCAAAATGTTGCTTTTAAAACGACTGACAAATATGAAAAGCTAATTAAATGAAATATAGGGCTTTCACATTCAGTCAGTGTGGATTTGTGGAAATAGGTTAAATACGCTCCTTAATTACTTATTATACTACCACACCTCGTGGGAAAATTCCCTCTCACCAACACAGCAGAGAATCAGGCAAAAGCAGGACAGGGCGAGCAGGACAGGGCGAGCAGGACAGGGCGAGCAGGACAGGGCGAGGATGGAAAAAACCCTTGGCTTGGATAAGACTGCAAAACAGAGAAGTCACCTTTACACAGAAAACTTTTAAATTTACAATTAATAGGCAGGGATACACTATACTGCACTGACAGAATTAGTATACTGGCACCTGGCAGTGCTCACAATGTTCATTAAACAGCAAACAGTTTACTATCAACTCCCTCTAAGAAACAATGGCTGGTACAAACACTTTAGAAGACAGGACTAAGGTGGTTAGCAACCCACGATCGCCACAAAATAAAATGTGACAACAGCAACTACATAATTTACAACTGGTGTTAGTTAACCGTAAGCTTGCACTGGTTCACTCCACTCATAGATTCTGTAGCCAGACAATGTGTTTAAGTTTTAGGATACAACACGCACATTAATTAGCCTAACAACCGGCATGTGGACTGTTGTGCTGCACACAAAACCGTTTTATAATGTATACTTGCAACAGTTAGTTTTCTACTCCTTGACAAATTTACCTAATTCCTCAATGACAAACAAAACAAAGGCATGTACTATAACAATATAAAATGTTTGTTACTAGAGACTATATAGTTCTGTGCCAGGGACATGTGGATTACAGCCCAGCATGTGTCAATCTCCTGGGGCCGGTTTTTCAAAAGTAATCTGATCGGATTACGGCCATCAGATTGGATCAAATCTTGAAAATGGGTTTTTCAAAAGAAAAAAAGGATTCAGAAATTGGATTGGATCACGTAATCCAATCTTGTTGTTGATCCAGATCAAACCTTGAGTTTGGGTTTTTCAAAACTTTTTGGTAGGATTGGGATCATTTTGATCCCAAAAATCAGGATTAAACTGATCCCAGCAGGAGGGTGGATTCATGGTGGATATCAGTAATAAAACTAGGTAACTAAAATTGGTTAGTTAAATAATACAACATTTATATCATGCATTTTACAGTATTTATATTTATTCATCAATTTCACTTGAATTGTTCAACAGGAAGTACATAAAGTAAGTACATAAAGTAGGTAGGCTATGTAGGCTAGCAACCTTTCAGTACAGCAAATTATAAATTATAAATATTTCGGCCCCATAAAATAATCCCCCAAACAGCTGGCAATATTGAACTCAAATAATAAATTATGTCTTTGTTCATCGAACATTAATCACACTGACACAATCATCAGTCATGGACTTATCAAAAATAGTGTCTAACAATTGCATCTCTTATTGCTCGTCCAGTCGGTCCCACATTCTGACAGAATGCCGGAGGTTGGTCAGTGTCTCCAACGGGCTCGGGTGCATCAGGGACGTCATCACAGAGAGGGACTTTGCGCCTGGTCGCGATGTTGTGTAGGACAATGCAAGCAAGTATTATGTTGCATGCTTTCTGTGGTTCCACTCTCAAGTAGTTAAGGCATGCAAAGCGCCTCTTCAGAACTCCATTTAAGCGCTCAATGGTGCATCTTGTTTTGCAATGAGCAGTGTTGAAGCGTGCCTGCTCAGGCGTGTTTGCAGCCAGAAAAGGGGTCATCAGCCATGGTAGAAGAGGGTAGGCACTGTCTCCTAATATGATACCATTTGGTCGGTTGGTTTGGAGCTCTCTATATAGAGCGCTCTCCCTCAGGATGCGCGCATCATGGACAGACCCAGGCCACTTCACAACGCAGTTTGTGATGAGGAGCTCAGCGTTGCCCACAAGTTGAACGTTGATGCTGTGTCTCCCCTTTCGGTTTACAAACTCCCACTCATTCTCATGAGGTGCTTGTATGTGCACATGGGTGCAGTCGATTGCTCCAATAGTATTGGGCATATTCCCCAAAAGAAAGAAATTCTGCTTGGCCTGGATGATCTGGTCATCCTTTGGAAATGAAACAAATTCATTAATCAGGCTGGCCAATGCAGTTGACACACTTTTCAGAACATCACAGACAGTTGATTTTTCCATACCCATGTAATCACCCACAACTTGGTAGAAAGTCCCACACGCATAGAAGCGAAGAGCAATGAGGACCTGTTCCTCCACAGACAGACCGTGACTCCTTTGGGTTCTGCGTTGGAGGTTGGGCCTGAGAAGGTCCACAATATACTGAATATCAGCTCTTCCGAAGCGAAACCGAGCATACAGCTCCTCATTTGTATATTTCTGCAGTGGATCTATACGCTCAACATACACCCTTTGACGGTATCTTCTCCTGTGGTGGCGATGGACAACACCTGCCATGTCACTGCCTCTCTGTGACCTTCTCTCTGAGTCCTCTGAGAAAGGCTGAATATACATATGGCTGTGTAAATTGGTCTTCCCAAACACACCTGTTAGCTTATTTGCTTTGGCTTGTGTTCAATTAATGGCTGTAATTAAAGCTTATATTCTTCACCTTGTGTTCAATTAATGGAATCATACCCAAGGCCTATGACATGATGCTCGCTACACCAAAGCGGTGGAACCATGGAATCAAAAAGCCCAAATTTCTCTGCTGCTGAAACCCACGCCCTACTGGAGGGTGTTAGGTGCCATTATAGGTCATTGGTAGGATCTTTTAGTTCTGCCAAGGGTGGTGAAGTGAGCAGTAAAATGAAGAAGGAAATTTGGGCTGAAATCACACAACATGTGAATGCCATGGGGTTTGGCCAGAAGAGGACAACAGAGCAACTAAGATTTCGGTGGAAGAATCTTAAGGCCAGGGCAACAAAAGACCACGCTGAAGCCAAGAACAGCCAAACAGGCAACAAGCCATATAAGAGGGGTGAATACACAGACATAGTCCTTGATATTATTGGAGGTACAATGTCGGAAGCTCTGCATGGGATCCAAGGTGTTGCAGAGGATGGTGAGCCTGTGATGACAGCAGAAAGTGAGCCTTCTTCAGAAACATTTATTCTTAATCTCAGCCCTGTAATCGAGGGAGAAGGTCAATCACAGGTAGAGCCAGAAGGCCTAGTTCCCACAGGACCCCCAGAGAGAGGCTCAAAGCACCCAAAGAAAGATGACGCCAATAAGGTACTTCTGCAAAAAGAGACTGAAAGGGCAGAAGTACAGATCCATCTAGCAGAGGAAGTGGAACAGCTTATTCTTGCCCGACTGCAGCAAACCAAGGCCAGACTTGAGATCCGCCTCCTAAAGGCCAAGCTTGGACAAGCTGGTCTCTCCACAGCAGACGAAGCAGATGATGATGATGAAGAAGAAGAAGAACTCATAAGAAGAACTACTCATGAGAATAACTAAGAAGTAATTTATTTTGTTAAGTATTGGATATTTAAGCCTTTTTTATCCAGTTCAATTCAATAAATCTTTGTTTGAAACTTGTTTGAAACATCCATAATGTATTTGTGAGTAAAGTATGTATTTATTTATTTGTTGTAGGTCTCAGATGAGCGGACTGCCTGTTTCCAAGAAATGGACAATGGAGGGGGATGTTTATATTGTTTGTTTGCTGTTCCGTTCAGTCCTATTTTCTGTTCAAATAAAGCATATTGGAGTGATCCCACACTATTCTACCTGTTGTTCTTTACATAGCTACATTGTGATAGTCCCATTTAGACCACAGGTAATCCAGATTTGGTAATCATGAAAAGTTTGAATCCGGATCAGAGTAATCCAATCCCACATTGCTTTGAAAAACCAGCATAAAAATAGGATGGATTACGTGATCCTGGATAGCAGAAAAAGAGATTTCCAAATCTGGATCAGTTTGATCCAGATTAAAACTTTTGAAAAACCGGCCCCTGGTCTAGGAAGATTCCTCAAGACCTACGGATATATTGGATTGAGTTTCTGTCAAGGACAATTCACCTTTAAAATATGGATATTTACCCACCACGGAACCGGAAAAATCCAAATCTTCCAAGCCCCAGCAGCAACAGCAAATAGATTGCAACGTCTCCATGAGACAGAGACAAAAGGTTAAAAGCACTCCCGGATGCCCATTCACACCTCTGCTCACACCTGTGGATTGTTTGGCTAATTAGTACAAACTAGGAGGTACAGTCAGGTCCAATTTTCGTTCTTTTGGCTCTGTACTCCAGCACATTGGATTTTAAATGGAACAAAGGTAAAGTGAAGACTGTCAGCTTTAATTTGAGGGTTTTAACGTCCATATCAGGTGAACTTTGTAGCAATTGTAGCCATTTTTATACATGATTTCCCCCCATTTAAAAAACTTTAATAAAGATATCCTATTTCATATTTGGTTGCATATCCTTTGCATGGCACGACTTCCTGGTGTCTGTGACCCAACAACATCAAAAGACTCTTGAAATTGTATTTTCAGATACTCTTACAAGCGACACTATAACCTCTCCTCATTTGAATGGATCCCTATGGGAATTTGGGGGTGGGTCACAGGCATCAGGCATTTTATGTTGTTGGGTCACAGGCATCAGGAAGTCATTACATGCAAAAGATATGCAACCAAATATTAAATATGATAACTTTATGAATTATAGTTTATGTTAATTTGTCCAATTACTTTTGGTCCTCTAAAATGGGGGGACTATGTATAGAAATGGCTACAATTGCTACACCGTTCACCTTTTATGAACATAAAACCCTTCAAATTAAAGTTGAGTCTTCACTTTAACCTCATAGTCACTTTCCATTTCAAATGCAATGTGCTGGAGTACAGAGCCAAAACAACAAAAATTGTATCACCTACCCTCGATCACCACACTGTGAAATCATTTTATTCTTTAATTTGCACGTTCCTGTCTTCTGCAGAGAGCTGGTCTTCATTGAAGGCCTCTGGTTCTGCTGCAGGCTCCCTTCTGTAACAGCAGCTGGTAGAAGAGTTTCATGGACAGTGTTACAGTCAAAGGTTTCCTTTCTTTCATCAGAATTACACATTTAATCCCATGATGCAGAATCATGAATATTTATTTCTGAACCACACTCAGGATACCCTCATAGATGAATGCATTGTGTGTGTGTGTGTGTGTATGAGTGAGTACGTGTATGTGTATGTATGCGTTAGTGTATACATGTGTGTATGCACATTGACTGGGATTGGTGTCAATTCCATTTCAATTCAGACACTTCTGGAAATGAGTTGCAATTGGTTTCATGAATTTTAAAAATGCATTAACAAAAACAGTACGCCTTACTTTTCTATGAAGAATTTAAAAATTGTTAATTTAATTTAAATTAATTTTAACTGATGGAATTGACGTAAACTCTGGCATTAACATGGCACTGGACTGAATGAATGAAACTGACCAGTTGAGGGGCTGTACTTGGGAGAGGTCCTCTGGCAGTGCAATGCCCCGTGTTTCTGGCAGGAGGAGACAAAGCAGTCCCATAGACAGCATCAGGAGCCCCATCACAATGTAGGGGAGGGCCTTGTTATGTGTACCTGCAGAATATTACCAAAAATGAGAGGGTCTGAACAATGGGGCAATTATTCAAACATTCTTTGATTTCTTAGTCGATATGCTGCTGTCCAGTTTCCTGTTGCTCTGGTGCCTAAAAGTCAGTCAGCAGTAGCAGTGTCACCACTTCCTCATTTTTGAAAGACGGCAGTGTTTTCAAGTGGGCGTGTAAATAACATAGCAAGTAGGCGGAGCCAGCGAGGGAAGAATTTCTGCCTGCATCTCACTGTTCTGAATAGGGACGGGACACATCATAGATCCAGCTAGCTATCATTGCCATTTTATTATAATGTCAGAAAATTACATTGATAGGCTACGTTCAAGCTAGCAGCCATACCACCATGCACTCTGTTTGGTTAGTACTTGGATGGGAGACCTCCTGGGAAAACTAAGTTGCTGCTGGAAGTGGTGTTGGTGGACCAGTAGGGGGCAATCTTCCCTCTGGTCAAATTAAGCCCAATGCCCCAGTGCAGTGATGGGGACACTGTGCTGTAGGAGATGCCATCTTTCGGATGAGACATTAAACTGAGGTCCTGACTCATTGTGGTAATTAAAGATCCCATGACACTTATCGTAAAGAGTAGGGGTTTCCCCGGTGTCCTGGCTAAATTCCCAACCTGGCTCTTTCAATCTGCCACCTAATTATTCCCCAGTTTAATTGGCTAAAATCATTCTCTCCCTCTCCACCTCAGCTGATGTGCGGTGAGCATTCTGGCGCAAAATGGCTGCCATTGCATCACCCAGGTGGGTACTACACATTGGTGGTGGTAGAGGCCTCATCATTGTAAAAAGCGCTTTGAGTCACCATTTGGTGAGAAATATGCTATATAAATGTGAGGCATTATTTACGTTATTTCCTAAAGATGTTTTGGCAAACTAAACCTAACAGAACTTGAGTGCTGTCGGTTACAGAATGGAGCTCCTCCGGTATTCTGTAGCCTACATCTTCCTCTGCCTTATTGAATCACCCAGGAAGGAACCATGTCAACTAATGTTACATTATGATCCATGACTATTAAGTAGACTAACATTAGCCAGCTGACTATAATTGTACGGTTTTGCTCTGAGCATTCGTTTACAGAAGCAATGTATTTTTCTGGGCTAGTGCGTTAGCTGTTAGCAACGGGGTTCTTGGCATAAAACAAATAGGTTTTGAAATGTTTGCCATGGAGTAGGCTATAGCTAACCTTGCATTCATTAATGGAATGAGGTCGGATATCAGGGTGATAAATGCGTAGTTTCTATGTTTTTACCGACAACAGTGCGTTCGAGTTGCACTGGGAAAGTTTTGGCTTTGCTAGCAAACATAGCTAGAATGGCTAACAAGTAGCCTACAACAATTTAACTTTTAATCGTATATGTTCAATATTCTGTATCGGCATGTTGGTCGATACAAAAGCATTTCATACTGCAAAAACGGAAGGTCAGGGTTGATTTTCCAACATGGAACTGGGGTGCGTAGTCTAGCTAACGCCCTGAACCCACCAGACGCGCAAGCGCATGCACACGTGCACTGCTGCGCTTCACTTCCGCTCCCATGTTAACGAATTGCCGAGGTTCTCACCGGCCGCGCGCGCACGGCTGGCGGGCGGACGGCTCGCAGACGTGGAGCGGATTTTTCCGCGCTGGGCGGAATTTTCTGGGCGTCCACATGCGCAATCTCATCGAAGTACATTGCATATGCACAATATCTGCATCATATCACCACATATTAATGTTTTTAAACCTACTAATAATTTTACTATTGTTATTAATTATTTTAATACATATAATATTTTAATATAGGCCCTAATGAAAAAGGAAACAGAGACAATCACCATTGTGGGATGAATTAAGTTAAATCAAGACATACATTTAGCATATAACCAGTTACTCCCGTTTTTATAATGCTTTTTCTTTATTATAGTATACATATTTGTTCAATTAATTAAGACTATGCTTCTGTTTTTATTGTACTGATATCACTGTGTAGATTTAAGGTACTACAGAATAGCTGCTAATCCTGCTATAATTAAATGTTTAGAACATGTTGATTACTGTCCCAAATAAATAAAAGTGAACTTTATAAAGGAGGCATTGTCTGGTTTGCTACATTTAGCTTTAAATGGATAAATTTAGCTTTTAAGCAGTAAGACATATGTAATAGCAGTATTTACCTAACCATTATTAAGCGAAGCTCACAAATCCGGAATGTAGATTGTTTGTTTGTATAGCGTGTCTCTGACGTTCACGGAATGCGCTCCGAAAAAGCAATAGGCGTCTGTGCTCTTGCGCATCTGGTGGGTTCAGTTCTGCTCAAATCTTCACGCGCAATAAGTGTCTATGCGCTTCTGCGTCTGGTGGGTTCTGGGCGTAAGTGTTACAGACTTCTGGCGAGGCTGGCTAATGTTTTCACAATACCAAACGTAGATAAATTAAGGCCCGTATTTCTTCTGTTTTTCTGGAGACTGAGCGAATGATGGTGGCGAGTATAACTGTTACATTAGTGACTAACTTGCCAGCGAGTTACGTGGCCTCTCTAATCTCTGAGTCTCTAAAGACTACAGACACAGACAGACAGGCACTACACTAGCAGTAAAATGCCCAGCCCCTTGGCCTCCGCTTCTGTAATGCCATTCAATGGGTGTGGCAACCTGTTGTCTTACCTGCGTTCACACATCCAGCAACTTCGGTCGCCCAGTCGCCGGAAGTCCATTCATTCTCTATGAAGCTGAGCGACGGTCAGCGACCTGAGCGACTAGGAAACTGAGCGACCAAAATCGGCCGATAAATGTTGCCCGCAACTTAACTTTTGAGCGACCATCGGCCGTAACAGCCAATCAGAGTTCCACACTTCATATTTCCCCAACCGACACGAAACCATTTTGTGAATAATTGTTCCGCCCGATTTCACTCAATTGCAGCAATGGAGTAGCAGCTAATAATAATGGTCCAAGCCTACCACGTCCTGTTCAATGTATAACATAACCTTAAAGGATATGTGTAGCTGTTCTACCAATATCACATTGAGCCAAAAAATACATGTTGAGTTTTATACTTAAATCTATCTATGTATCAAGATAGATAAAGATCGGTAGCTCGCGACAAAGATAGATATAGGCTAGCCTATCGCTGGCTAGCGAGAACACATAATTATCAGTGTCATGACATAACTATAAAGAATAGCTGCACGAGCTGACTTGGGTGACACAATGGGAAGCTCTTGCCCCGCCCCCAGCCTAGTAGAATTGACCGACTCAGCGACCAGTTGCCCACTGTGAGAACGCAGCATAAGGCAAGTACCTGGTACATGCACAGTAGTTTGGGGCTATATTTCTGCTCTCACTACAGGTAGAAAGTTGGCTGAGAGCTCATTTTAATCAGGACAGGAGCTTCTTTTCCACAAACCAAACATCATTTTTGGGTGGAATTCCCCTTTAATGATTTATATCTACAGGTTGTTGCTGTTTCAATTATTTTGCTCTTGTTCCCCTTAGTGAGTTAGTATTTGGTTAGTATTTGCCTTTTTTGTGGTGGTTAATGTAAATATAATATAGCCAATTTCATATCTACAACTAAACCTTGTAACAAACCTTGAAGTTCTCTGCCCAGCTGGGGTGCACTAAATTATACTGATAACACAGCAGTCCTGACTACCTACATACAGCGTCACACTGTGGCTGTGAGTCTCCTGCATCTCACCACAGTAAGATAAGGTCTTATAGCACTGAGGGGCCACTCACCCATGAACACAAGGAAGGGTGAGCTTATGGCTCCGATCCTGGAGCTCATGGAACAGACACCCACCCCCATCCCCCGCAACACCGTGGGGTAGAGCTCCATGGCCAAGATGTACATCACCGTAAACGCTGTGGTGACCCCAAGCTTCCCGACCATCACCAGGCCAATGCTGAAACTGCTGAATTCTACAGGGTTACAGGACAGACCATAGAAAGAGTGGCACTGCCATGTTGAAGTGCACATAAGCTCATTTTGGGCTACTGTAAAGCATCTTATCACATAGCAAAATTACAAAGCAGACAGATAGCAGAGTGAATGTGAGGACAGCAGGACACATAGATTACACTGAGTGTCAGTATAAGGACTACAGGACAAATCACATTACAGGAAAAGTGACAGTATAAGGACTACAGGACAGAGAGGTTACAGGTGTATTAAAGACAAAATGAGGGTCCATTACTTTCCGGAACCATCTGAATTATCAGCAGGACGGTCCGCCAATCAGAAGAGTGGAGGAGATATGGCCCGTCTGGAGGCCACCTTTAGCAGGAGCCACGCCCCAATGTTAGCAACCAACTCCATGACCGCAGAGAGCAGACAGTTCACATAGGCATCACCACTCATGTTGGGGGTGGTCAGTGACAGGCCATAATAACTGGCCGTTACTGAGAACCTGAAAATGATGACCAAAAACAACAGTCCATCTCATTTTGTCTTTGGGGGCATCACTAAGCGTGACTGATCATTAAAATTGCACTTGGTATCTGCAGGACTGAAGTGGCTGTATTTCAACACTGACAGTATTACTGGTGAACAGCTGTCTAAACCTCTGAACTAAGAATGAGCTGTTCCTGTTTGTACGTACAGTTCTTTGGTTTAGTTTAAACAGGGGTTTAATTCCAACCCTAAGCACATTGCAAGTGATATATTATTATTATTGCATAAACCATATATTAATAGTAACACTTTTCTAATGCTGGAGATAGCTGGAATGGCGGGTTCAGTTTACCAGGCGAATGACTACTGATTGATGGTTATATTCCTTATATTACTGGTCTCTGACCAGATCCAGGTATGTATATGAGTTTTATGGTGATCAGTGTCATTTTCCTGGAATCCAGAATAAGAGGGAAAATTGTACAAGCAATACAAGACACTAAAGTATCTCATACTGTTACACTACTGATTTGCCCCTGTTTGTTAATAAGAAATATTCTTCAACTATATGTATATATAGTAT
>JAKUDI010001457.1:0-13967 GCA_022702515.1 Ilyophis sp. 1 JC-2022
GTGCGTCTGCTGTAATAAAGCGCTGTATAACTGGTGCTTGCTCATCATTTGTTTAATAAAGGTTTGCCCTTTGTTATTATTTTCTAGCGTGTTCTCCGTTCTCACCCACAGTCTGAACCGAACCAGTACAAGGTGACAGCACTAAGACAAGGCTTTTACCACAGATTTTGTTGTAATTGTACGCAAAGGATGGTCACTTGACACATAATAGTTAATAAATAATTACTGCCAGCTTTTGGTTTAGGCAGAGGACCGACACAATCAATGATCAAATATTCAAAAGGCTGATCCCTAACTGGTATAGGATACAATGGAGCAGGCTTCACTGTCTGAGTGGGCTTCCCAGTCAACTGACATGTATGACATGTTTTAATATCAGCAGAAATGTCCCTCTTAACACGTGGCCAAAAGAAATAATGCAAAATGCGATCGTACGTTTTCCGGATGCCCAAATTTCCAACCGCATCATGGGATGTCTGCAAAACCAAATCACAAAATTTAAGAGGAATTTAACCACAATCTGAAGGATTACATTACCCACAAAGCAGTCACCATGAGGCACCCATTTCCTCACCAATAACCCATCCTGAAGGAAGTAACCACAAGCAGTACTGTTTACTACATCAGCAGGAAGGACCTGATTGAATAACTCTTTTAGAGTAGAATCTGCCTGTTGTTCCTTCACCAAGTCAGTCTGCGAAACCTACGGAATTCCAAAGGAATTTCAGGCGAGAAAGAAAAGAGTGGGGAAACCTGTTCTGTAACACTTCCCTTAGTCTCATAGAATTTAGGTTCAGCTTCAGACGTAGTTTCTCATGTCGCACGGCTCTGGGCACGCGTCACCGCACAAGCGGTAAACACCTCTGGATAACTCAGACCACATTCATCGGGTTCCCCAAAAAAAGATGGCGTTGGGGTAACTATCAAAGGCGGAGAAACATCAGGCCAGACACGCCCACCGGCAAAGTTATTCCCCAGAATCACAGAAACTCCAACAATGGGCGGCAAAGGCCGTACCCCAATCACCACCTCACCTTGCACTAGGTCTGACTGAAGGACAATCCTGTGTAATGGGACAGACAAAGTGTTTAACCCTATTCCACGGATCAGAACACTGCTTCCAGTATCCGTTTCCAAAGAAAAAGACAACACTGACTCCAAAACAAATTACTCTGATCATAGAGAACTTTCACTGACACCCTGTTATTGCCATCAAGTGATACATAACCCTCTGTAACAAATGGCGAGTAATCTGACTCGTTTTCACGAGAACTGGACAGAGGTAACTGGACTTTAGACGGTTCACTGAGATTAACCGGGGTACGGACAGACACTGCTAACACGGCAGACCTTACACAGGCCCCACTACCCGAAGACTGACCTTTAGGGGGCTGGCTTTTATTTTTAAGAACAGGGCAGTCACTTTTCAAATGTCCCTTCTCACGACAGTAATTACAGACATTATGCAAATCATTTTGAAAACCACGATCAAACTTAGAAATACTAAAGTATTATAGTAAGTGTTGCAAGATGCAAAAACCCAACCTAACACATACGTGGAGAGAATCAGAAAGACTGGTCATAGGTGACAACGAGTTAAATAGAGTAAAATGACCCAACAGGTGGGTCTCATAACCAATCGGCTCTCGAACTCCACCCACCAGCCTACTAACGGCCAGTGGAGCAAATGGGCTTCGGAGACTATCGACTATTTTTAAAAATCTGATTTATAGAATGAGCTGAAACGTTACTGGATTAGCCTGTGTGGTACAAGGATATAGACCATATATCGCATGTTACAATTTTTATTTTTTAAAGTAATGCATTAATGATTATAGTTCGACTTGTAGTCCACTTTAACGGACTGCATATTGAGTACTACAATGCACGGGTGGTTCACGACTAATAAGTATCATCATCTCGTCTGTTTGGACATACTTGGGCAGATGGGACTCATGGGAGTACTACAGCTGAAGATGAGGTAACGTTAGCTTGCTAAATTGAGAAGCCCGCCCGACAAGGTCAGAAACTGTGCTACGGTTAACCACATAAAGCAATTCTAGCTTTTAGTTCTTCAAGCTAGCTAGCTAACGTATAAAAAAGTGTTTATAAACGGAGCTGTGTGCTACTGCTGGCTAACGTTATAGGACAACGTCTGGAGACAAGGCTGCATGTTCGGAGGGAATTATGGGACGTGGAGTTTTTAAAACAGTGCCAGTGCTGGTATGTTCACAAAAAAATACTAAAACGTAAAATATACTCGAAGCTGGTCCAGAAAAACGACATTGTTTGCGAACGGGCATTATATTGAACAATCCAGGAAATTGACGGTAAGACATAATCAGTAGAAATGGTTAAAAAAAAAGCTTTAGTTAATGTCTACACTCTAAATTAATGGGAAATTTACTTCCGAAACCAGCATGACGTAGTCACTTGAGTACTCTATTAACACAGTAAACGTTTTTAAATGTATTTGTGATTTGAGGCTGTATTACACATGTATAATGTAGGCTATGACACAATATTGTTACTTTTTCGTAATGATATTGGCTTATTGCTCCCATTGCTGTGCAGTTAGCACCAGGTGAATCATAGCTACTTTACAGTATTTTCATGGATTTACAGTAGGCTATTTTTTTTGCCTATATAGCTATCTGACAGTTACACCTTACGACCTTATCATTTGTCCAAATTCATTACCATGTCCATCAAAAATGGTTAACTTTGTTTTTCTCTCAAAGCATGTAAATTGACCACAATCAGTAGGCTAGTTAGCAATTTGTCTGGACCACACAGGCTACATTGAGTTAATTTGACTAGTCAATTTCGTTTCACATCAACAAGTAACTTAGCTGGTTAGTATGTATACTGCTGTAGGCTATGTACAGTGCAACAATGAATGGGAAATGAAAAGCTTGTTTTTTATTGGTGGTTGATAACAGCGAACCAGATTATATGGGCTGCTGTGAAGCAGCAGTTCCCTACGAACGAGTTTCTGTTATATTCCTCAAATTATTGAACTTACTTATTAACAGGCTTTAACCTAATAGCCTATGTCTGCTAGAAAACCTAACCTTAGTTTGTTCGGAAATTTTGTGATACTTATTTTGCCAGTTAATGGACTAGCTTCTCGATTTCTTTTTAGAAAAGAGGATTTCTATTTAGAAACAACGATTGCTTTTTAGAAATGTAGATTTCACCTCTGGGCCACTGCTGAAATGGTGGTTGCATTTTGTTAAACAAAAGTAAGGAGCAAATGTGAAATCTTTTTTTCAAATGTTTATTCCCTGTTAATTACACCTTTCGCCAATTAGGATGGTTAGTAAATCTAATGCAAGATTTAAGTGTCTGAAATGCACCCAATTCTTTCATAAAGACCTCAGAGTCTCTTCTAACGGGTGAGTGAGAGGCCATTGTAAAGCGCTTTGGATAAAGGCGCTATATAAGTGCAGTCCATTTACCATTTACCATTCTACAGTTTACTGTTTTGACTTCAGGTTGTGTTGTTGCAGGGGTTCAAAGGTGCCGTGCAGGACCTGACCACGGCGATCAACATTGATCCCACTTGTTCTTTTGCATTTTACAACCGTGGAGTGTGCCATCAGCAGGTGAAGGAATATGAACTGGTGAGGATTGTTCTCTGCTCAATGTACTCAGCCCAAACCTGTCATAAGTAACAATGTTGTGCTTTACCGAGCTAGCTATGGTTTTATTTTATTACACTGAATCTAGCTAAATATAGAAATCTATAGGACACTTTCTTTGCCATGACTACAGCATTTTCCCCCACTGGTTAACATTCTATCCAGCTTTTCCCAACCTCTGAGATGCCAAGTTAATAATATGGGAGAAAGGATAATACATGTTTTATTGTAAGTAATGAGAGCAGTTAATTGTCTAGTTGTATTTATATAATATGTTGGCATATATGCTAGATTTATTGTTTTTAGTGTTTCTGGCACTGATAACAAGGTAAGATTTTGGTAAGTTTTTACCAAATTTATTAAAAGAATTGACGCACTGGAAGATTTTTGTTATAATACCTTTGGAGGAAACACTATTGTCTATTATTGCACTTGCCAATGATTCCATGTATGTTTATGAGATAACACATTCAGTTTGCAGAACACTAAAAGGCAGCCCTCATAAGTACCCTGGCTGAGAGTCCACAGCAGTTGGCTTTGCCCTGCCAGGTGTAGGTTGGTTTTTATCAGCCAAGGCTCATGGGGTTACCGCAGCCCTAGTGCCCACATAACGTCTTTTTTGATGTATTCAACCATTTTGAAATTGCAATGGAAACATAGATATTTAATAAATCCATCTCTTGGTGAAACACCAAGATTTCCACCTAAAATCTACAGGGGACTATTTTTATGCAAAAGTGATAGGGGGCAGAAATGTCTTTTTATGAAGACGAAAAACAAAATATACCCTTCTGTTTTACATAAACCTATTGTATTGTGGCATAAACATAGATCTAATGTGTATTATAAGGTGATTTATAATAAATACATATAAATATAATTTGAATAATGCCTGGATATTTAACAAGCTATTGGTTCTGTTTCTGTATTTATGTATTCATAAATTAATATACAGCAAAGTAGGATTACTCTATAGTAGAGCAATATTTATTGATTATTCATGACATATGCATTGCATGTTATTTTCTAGGTATTCACCAAGCTTGACCTTCAGATTTAAATTAATCTAATCCTCATCACTATTGGAAATGTTTTCTATTTCTCCACTCATTTCTAGGCCCTGAGGGACTACAGTATAGTTCTTCTTCTTGCTAGCAGAACGGAGATTGATTTAAAAGTATTAATCAATCGAGGACTTCTGTACTTGGAACTGAATGACTATCACAATGCCCTGCAGGTAACAGAGAACACATAATTCTTAGATAGACAAGAACAGGCCCCAATGCTGTTATTAAAGATCTATGGAAGGTTGCAATGGCAAAGGAAAAGGAATTTGTAAGACCTGTATTGACAGGGCTGGGGTATGTTGTAGGAGATGAAGTGGTTGACCAAGGTTAATAGGTAATGTTAGACCGCTTTTCCCATAGGCGGAGCATTTTTACGATATAACTTAGATCCCCACATTGAAATTATGCAAATGTACAATCACAATGAACGGAGGAGAATATCATAATTTCTTGGAATATTTCCCATATTGATTTTTGGTTAAAGAATTCAACCCACTGTGGTTTAAAGGTCACCTTACCTTCTTGACTGATATTGCACTTTTATTTCAATAAAGCCCTGCATCTTTTTAAATGTCATACGGACAAGAATAGATCTATTTCTTCTGAGAATCCATCATATGGCATCAGTCCTATCAGCACGTATTTTAAAACATGACAAGCTGGGCTTGTCACCCATGGTGATTGTAGCTCTCTTTCCTCTTTTGACACTAAAAGAAGGAAAATGCAGAGAGAAGTAATAATTCACTGGTAGACAGCCGTACAGAATAATGAACAGGGGACTTGGCTATGAAATGAAAAGGAATATGCACCAGTTAAGTTGGCTAGGCAGAAGAATCAGCCCTTGTCACTGTCCTCAGTTAGCAACATTTAACTTTTGAAGTGGATCTTATATACATTTGGCTTCTTATTCGGGTTTATCAAATTGATCTGATGAGTATGATATTTGCATGTAATTGAGTCTCCATTTTTTCTCAAGCTATTGCAGGGTATTACATTTTTTAATTTATATAGAATTGAAAAAGAGTATTGGCTGTATAATTTAGTTTGAAATGCTGGATCTTTCAACTGAAAATGTCAGTTGTATAATAGGTTATCTTGTGTATACTCTCTTTGTAAAATGTGCAACTGCCTAGACACCTCAATTAATTATCTTGCAACTTCATGACCAAAATATCGGCTTGTTTTTCTGACCTCCCCCCCCCCATTTTACTATTATTGTATATTATTATTAAGTTGCTGGCATTACTGAACATGTACATATTTTTTAGAATGTTTGGAATCAAAAGGAATTTTAAAATAAATAAACATTTTGGATTGGAAATACCTAGTCATGCTTAATGCACATCATCAATGACAGCTAAGTACACACACACCACCCCAGCATAGCAGTTCCATTGGGAATTAAATCTTCACACAAATCAACTTGACATCTACTAATATGTTTCTTTAATAGTTAGTAGCAAGATATTGAGTGCAGGTATGATCTGTGATCTGGCCAATGCTGGGTAATGAACCTTTGTACCCTTCCTTGTAGGATTTCACAGCTGCCTCTGGGAAAAGCCCAGGAGACGCCACCATCTATCATGCCTTGGGTGTCCTCCATCACAGGTGTGCTCCACCGTTCACAAACAATATTTTGACGGGTTTCCATTTGACAGGATATAGTTCCTGTGTTGCTATTGTAAACTAAAACAAAAACTAAGACAGAAACTAGGTGTCAAAAAACCTCATCATAAACTGAAATTAAACGTTTAAAAAACAAAAAGGAAACGAAACTAAAACTAGCAAACCCGCTTCTGAAACTAACTAAAATAAAATAAAAATACACATTAAATGTTTTTAGTTTTCGTCTTTTTGGTAATTTATTTGCCAGGTAAGGAAGAGAGAATTTTAGACATCTTTATGATGAACATACTTCGGCAAGAGAGGGCACGCCCACAGATCCTAAAGATCAACAAATCAGTCCGCTCTGTCCGTGGGTAGCTACTTCCTGTTCACGAATAGATCCAGTCGGCAAGAGAGGGCACGCCCACAAAAACTCCAGGCCCAACCCCCACGAGGGGGAAGATATGGCGGATTATCCATAGGATATCAACGAAGCGGCCAGTTATAGGTCTTTAAATGAAGACAAAATCTAGTAATATATTAAAAAGATTGCAATTTTCGAAATGCCAAAAAGCTGATGTGTGACTTACTGCATAGCCTATTTAAAAACCCAGATTTACACCTTTTTTTAATGCCAAGAAACCTGTGGCTAACAGCTAAAGGCACTAACCCAGAAAATTACATCATTAACATTGCTTCTACAAATGAATTTTCAAAGTGAAACCATCCGATTATCACCGTACATCAGCTAGCTAATGTTAGTCTACTTTTCATGGTTGTGGATCATAACAGTGGTGTACCGTCGGCTGTAAAATAGGCCTTCTGTAATCTTACCTTTAACGGATGATCACTCTCAATCTGTTTCCGTCTACTTTGCCTGATTGTCAATCAAATTGATTGGCTTAATAACCAAGACCATTATAAGTAAATGATTAAGCTACCAATTTATTTTGATTGTTAACATATGTGGATAAATGTGCCCTTAATTATACAAGATGTTTATTCTTTCTTTTTGTGATAGACAGTGACAACAGCCAATAAGATGTCCTGAAGTTGACATGTGATTGAATGTATATTATCAATGGGCATGTCTAAAAATAAAAATCCTCAGCAGAGTGAGTTCCAGTCCCGAGCAAGGCTGATGCCTCCGTTATTCGTTCCCCCGTCATTATTATTATTTTCGGTCTAGCACTGGGTGCACATGCAGAGCCACTGAGCTTTACGACTCTGACAACAGGTTATGGGCCCAGAGTCATCCCGAAGTATACAGCAACTTACCGCCGAGAAAAGTTGCAACGTACAGCATGTCCGGTGAGAATTAGCATGCTATGCTAGCACCATGAGCCGACGGGTCGCTGAGCCGAGTGGCCGCTGGTCACGGCTAGTCTTCGACGGAGATGAGAAAAACTATGAACTGTGGGAGACAAAATTTTTGGGCCATCTTCGGTTGGTAAAGCTTAAAGACACTATTTTAAATGAGCCAGCCTCTGACGACGAGGAAGCAGGAGCTGAAGATGAGGAGAAAAATGCCGAGGCCTATGCGGAGCTAATACAGTTCCTGGATGATAAAAGTTTGTCGCTGGTTATGCGAGAGGCTACAGACGACGGACGGAAAGCACTGAAAATTTTGAGAGACTATTATGCTGGCAAAGGTAAGCCACGCGTTATTGGCCTGTACACAGAACTGACTTCACTTCAAAAGTCAAGCAGTGAGAGTGTGACTGAGTACGTTATTCGTGCAGAGACGATCATCACAGCTTTGAGAAACGCTGATGAAACATTAAGCGACGGACTGCTAGTAGCAATGATATTGAAAGGACTGCCAGAGTCATTCAAACCGTTCATGTCACACAAAGTGAAAAGGAAATATCTTTTGCTGATTTCAAAACAAAACTCCGGAACTACGAAGACACTGAGAAAATGCGTGCAGCAGCATCCGATGACAACGTCATGAAAGTGCGGGCACAGCCAGGTTTACCCGCTTCAGCAAGTGGAAGTGACCGTGGAGTCGACAGCGCTGACATAGTGTGTTTTAGATGTGGCCAAAAGGGGCATAAAGCCAGAGGATGTCGACGCAAACAGTGGTGTAGCCTGTGTAAAAGCACCACACACCGGGATGCAACGTGCAGACGGAGACAGCGGCCAACCGACGTGAAAAAGGTTTCCGAGGAGGTGAGCAACACTGAGTATACATTCCGGGCGAGCGATGGAGGCGGGACAGTCCAGCCAGGGCGCAGTATCGACGAAAGGGGTCTAATGGTGGATTCTGGAGCAACTTCGCATATCGTCACGGATATTGCAAAGTTAAAAAACTTTGATGATGATTTCCAGCCCCAAACACACTTTGTGGAGTTGGCTGATGGCACGAGATGCAGAGGAGTCGCAGAGCGCCGAGGAGATGCAGAGGTGTGCTTGATTGACAGCAGAGGACAGCACCACACCATGACGCTGAGAAAAGCGTTGTACATTCCATCATATTCGCAGGACATGTTTTCTGTGAAAGTAGCTACTGCCAGTGGAGCAACCGTGATCTTCAGAAAAGGGAGCGATGTCCTCATACACAGAGACGGTACAAAATTCAACATTCACATGCATAACGGACTGTACTACTTGCAAACTGAAAATGATGAATGTGACGACAAATGTAAGAGTTGCTATGACATACAACAATGGCATGAGATCCTAGGGCATTGTAACTATGATGATGTTCAAAAATTACAGGGTGTTGTTGATGGTATGACTATCAAGGGTAAGCCAAACAAACCTACCCCATTTTGTAAAGTGTGCACTCAGGGAAAGTTTACACAGACAAGGAACAGGGATCCTGATGTAAGAGCCAAAGCAGCTTTAGAGCTGATACACACAGATATAGCGGGGCCGATAGACCCAGAGTCTAGAGACGGCTATAGGTTTGCATTATCATTCACTGATGATTTTTCCAGTGCAGTGTTTGTGTATTTCCTAAAGCAAAAGAGTGATACAGTGCAGGCAACAGAGAAGTTTCTTGCTGATACAGCACCATATGGGAAGATAAAATGCATCAGATCTGACAACGGTGCAGAGTTTATGGGGAAAACTTACCAGGCACTACTGAGTAAAAATGGGATCAAACATGAAACATCAGCGCCATACTCGCCACACCAGAATGGTACGGCTGAACGAAACTGGCGCACACTTTTTGACATGAGAGAGCTAATAGAGAGTGAGTTGCCAAAAGAGTTATGGACTTATGCAGTGCAGACAGCAGCTGTAGTAAGGAACAGGTGTTTTAGCAACCGCACAAAACAGACACCATACTTCCTACTGACAGGACGAAGGCCTAACCTCTCTAGGATGCAAAAATTCGGGTCAGAGTGTTATGCCTATAAACAGGACAAGAGAAAACTTGACTCAAGGTGTGAAAAGGGAATCTTCGTCGGGTACGACAAGAATAGCCCAGCCTACATGGTTTACTACCCTGACACTGGAAAAGTGCAGAAGCACAGACTGGTTAAGTTTGTGACCAAAAACAATGTTGAGCAGGAGACACAGACAGACATGACACCTGAGGATTGTGACTTTGAGGTGCCACGAAGTGTTAATAACACCAGGCAAAATACTTATGTGAGTCCAGGACAAAGTCAGGGCCAGTCACAGGCAACTTTGCCTGATGTGGACAACCAAACACAACCGAATGAGACTAACCATGAGCATAAGAGGTACCCTTCCAGAGTGAGGAAGAAGCCAGGTTATCTGACTGATTTTGTGTCAGATGATGAGAGTGATGATAAGGTACTCACCAACATTGATTACTGTTACAGAATAATGTGTGATGTACCGCTGACATTTACAGATGCTGTAACCTCACCTAACTCAAAAGAATGGGTTAATGCTATGGATGAAGAGATGCACTCGTTGAGAGAAAGTGACACATTTACCTTAACCAACTTGCCTGAGGGTAAGAAAGCAGTGGGGGGTAGATGCCTGAGGGTAAGAAAGCAGTGGGGGGTAGATGCCTGAGGGTAAGAAAGCAGTGGGGGGTAGATGCCTGAGGGTAAGAAAGCAGTGGGGGGTAGATGGGTGTATGCTCTTAAGAACAATGTTGATGGATCTAACCGATACAAAGCAAGATATGTTGCTAAAGGATACAGTCAAAAAGAGGGTGTGGACTATGATGAAACATTTTCACCTACTGCTAACCTGACTAGCGTCAGAGTGTTAATGCAGAAAGCAGCACAGGAAAGCTTGATTCTACATCAGATGGACGTCAAAACTGCGTATCTACATGCACCAATAGACTGTGAGATTTACCTCGAACAGCCAGAGGGATATGACGTGAAATCTAGTGTAAATGAAAAGTTGGTTTACAAACTAGAAAAGTCATTGTACGGACTTAAACAGTCTGGCAGAAATTGGAACAAGACTTTACATGACTATCTGAGTGAAAACGACTATGTGCAAAACCCTGCTGATCATTGTGTTTACACGAGAGAAACAGAAGATGAGAAGGTGATCATGATCATATGGGTTGATGATGTAATCAAGAATGCACTGAAAGTTGTGAAAGAGATGTTAGCAGCCAGGTTCAAAATGAAAGACTTAGGAAAACTGAAATATTTTCTTGGGATCGATTTTGAACAAAGTGATGGATGTGTAAAAATGTCACAAAAGAAATATGTCGAAAAAATACTTGAAAGGTTTGACATGCAAGACTGTAAACCTAGAGCAACACCTTGTGAGCAAAAGCTGAACTACTCTGATGATGCAGAAAAGATTAGTGATGCCAGAAAATACAGAGAAGCTGTAGGCAGCCTAATCTATTTGACTACATGCACAAGACCAGATTTGAGTTTTGCTGTAAGCAAATTGTCACAGTATTTCTCTGAGCCAACAGAAGAACAGTGGACTACTGTAAAGCATGTTCTAAGATATTTGAAAGGCACAGTTGACAAAGAATTGTGTTATAGGAATACATGTGATGATGACAAATTAGGACTACATGCATACAGTGATGCAGACTGGGCTGCTGACACAACTGATAGACGTAGCACGTCCGGTTATTGTGTGAGCCTAAAAGAGAACGGTCCTTTAATATCGTGGAAAACTAAAAAGCAGCCAACTGTTGCCCTTTCTACATGCGAGGCAGAGTATATGGCTTTTGCCGCAACCACACAGGAGTGTATGTACTTAGCACAACTGCTGGAAGGTATGGACAAATGTGAGTACACACCACCCAAGGTTTATGAGGATAACCAGGGGACTATAGCTTTGGCTAAGAATCCCGTAAACCGACAGAGATGTAAACATATTGACATAAAATATCATTTTATAAGGTCAAGTGTGAACGATGGAAAAATAAGTCTGGAATATTGTCCAACAGATCAGATGGTAGCAGATGTGATGACGAAACCTGCAACAAAGTTTAAGCTGTTAGAGTTCGCTAAGTTTATGTTTGGAGATTAAGCATATAAGGGGAAATTTACATGATGTAAGGTAGAGAACCTTATTTTGTTTTTGTTTTGTTTTGAGAAAGTAACAATGTAAGTGCAAGTGGGGGTGTTAACATATGTGGATAAATGTGCCCTTAATTATACAAGATGTTTATTCTTTCTTTTTGTGATAGACAGTGACAACAGCCAATAAGATGTCCTGAAGTTGACGTGATTGAATGTATATTATCAATGGGCGTGTCTAAAAATAAAAATCCTCAGCAGAGTGAGTTCCAGTCCCGAGCAAGGCTGATGCCTCCGTTATTCGTTCCCCCGTCATTATTATTATTTTCGGTCTAGCACTGGGTGCACATGCAGAGCCACTGAGCTTTACGACTCTGACAACATTGATATAGCATTATTGTTCTGTGCATCATAAACTTGTTGCATTTTTCTATATCCATATTTATGATGATGTGTTATCATGCAAAGATTTCGACTTTTGAATGCTTCATGTTTAAATGTTCAATGTTTCGTAGATTGCAAATTAGTTTTTCTAGCCTTTATTATGCGTTGCGCTCAACGGTTCGAGACACTTAAGAGGCTCTCCTCTTTATGCTTTCTAATGTAAAAATCGCTTTGACTAATTTGAGTGCCGTCTTAAAATTAATTACATTCCTTAATGCATTCACGTTTTTGCCTGATCCTTGTTAAACAAGCTCAAGTTAGTTATTTTTGTCGTTGTCATTTCTTAATCATTATAGGCTACATTGGTCTTGATTATTCAGCAAATTAATTGTTTGATTGTTAGGCTACTCAAACTAAATAAATGTCTAATGCTGTAGCCTATACCCCACTTTTTCCAGCACACCAGCTATCAACACATAGGCATAAGTCAGTGCTACACATTTTATGACACAAAGAAAAATGCTAGCACAGAAAAACTTGCTCTATTCATTTATAGCTATTTGTTATTCAGTGAATAGCTTGATTGATAATTAAGAACTATAAATGGAAGCAGGTTGATATTACTATCCATATAAAGGTAATGTTAGCCTACATTTTATTTTACAGCCGACGGTACGCCACTGGATCATAATGTATTTGACATGGTTCCTTACCGGGGCATTAAATGAGACAGAAGACGTCAGGGATTGATACCGCAGGCCACTGAGTTGGATCATTTGTCCACTCTGTAACTGCATAAGGCACTCGAGTAGCCTACCGTTTGGTTTATTTTGCCAAAATTCGGACATTATAATAAAATAACAACAATAGTTAGCTTGATCTACGATGTGTTCCTACTCAGAACAGTGACAGACGCGGCATTGTTTTCCCCCTCGTAGGCCCCGCCCCTCAACTGACTGGATCGGCGAATGAGGAAATGCGTGAACATGTATTCCAGACTCAATAGAGTGCTACAGTTTGTAGTCCTAAAACCCAGAAGTGAGTTAGCATTTTTGAGCCATGGGTTCCCTCGCCAAATTTCCAATGCTTTCTCCCCATAGGGTTTTCTGATTTGTGCCGAATATAAGGTCTGTGGTTAATATAAGCCAAAGAGAGTTTTCACGTTTTGTTCTACGACATAAATTACACAGATTAATATTTTAACCATGAATTCTGAGGCTTTTATATGGTTTTTAAAAGTATGTTCCTAACAAGTTTCTATATTCAAACTACAACTTGTCGGAATAAATACACGTCATTAACGTTGCCTCAGTGGATCTATTGGCTAGCTACCTAGTCGTGTCAGTGCTCCTTTCAAACTTTTCCACATGAACTTGTTTTATATGAAATTCAAGAATATGAATGAATACTAATTAAAACTAAGGTCTTTGTTAGCTTGCTAGCCAGCAAGTTAGTATGGCAAGCCGCTTTAACATTTATTCGACTTCCATAGGAAGCTACCTTATTAGTCCCAATTAGCTGTCTATTTTTCTAGCTAACTGGCCATATATGA
The DNA here is from genome assembly GCA_022702515.1 of Ilyophis sp. 1 JC-2022. Taxonomy (NCBI): domain Eukaryota; kingdom Metazoa; phylum Chordata; class Actinopteri; order Anguilliformes; family Synaphobranchidae; genus Ilyophis; species Ilyophis sp. 1 JC-2022. The sequence continues at coordinate 13,685 of JAKUDI010001457.1, forward strand.
CTTAGCTAACTACCACTATTGCCTATCTAGCTAACTGCCATTTGTTATTTTGGAAGCAAAATAAAACATTCTAGTTAAACTAGCTGGACTTAGGACATAGCTAGTACTGGAGCAGCTGGTAGCTAGGCAACCGCGGTAGCCAGCTAGGACATTGGGCAGCTAGTTAGGACTCATTTAAGGTAGCCTAGCTATGGAAGTCGAATTGTTAAATTAAAACTATCGTTAGCTTGCTAGCTAAATGATAAAACGACTTGCGACCGATTGCTGTAGTAATGTAGTTCAC
>JAKUDI010001459.1:0-28000 GCA_022702515.1 Ilyophis sp. 1 JC-2022
TTGTGACTGTTGGTTTTCGTTGGTGGTTGTTAAGTGAACTGCCAGTGAAAGGTAATAACTCAAGCCCGCAGCAGAAGCGAGATCTTCAGAGCATGCCAAGTTAATGCTCCGGAGTACACTGAAAGACATTGCAATCTGCAACAGTGCTTTCCTGTATAGAAGAGATGGCAATTTGCTGTAGATCAGCTCACGTTGTTTTCACTTTTTCCCTGTGGCTGAGCAATGCCCTACTGGGGGATTTTTCATCTACCTGTGGATTTGACATCCAACTGACTGGCATAGCAGCACAGTATACTTCTGTGATACCATAAGCATCCCTGCTGCCTAGTTCTACTCTGATATCAAAAGGGCTTAGGGCAGATTTTCTTTAGAGTTGCTATTTTAGAATGAATAACCAATAAGGTGTCTAAGCGGTCAAGAGGTTTTCCAGACAGGATAAGAGAAAACTGCTTAAATGTGCCCACATTATTATGCCAGCACCACTGCTCGGTTGCCAAGGCCGGTTCTAGGCATAGGCGACAAGGGTGGTTGCCTAGGGTGCGATTCATCTGAGGGGCGCCAAACGAAGGCTAAAAACTAAAAAACAATCCACACGTTGCATCCATGATAGTCGCGCAGCAGCCACACTGCATGCATTTTGCATCCTAGTGTCAGGAAACAAAACCAAATATTCCTTCCCTCTCCTCTTAGGGGCTAAGCATTGATACTTGAATGCTGTTTATTCACTGCAAATGGGAAGATTTCTCATTACTGTCATACTGTGTTGTTGTTTTTTTTACAGCCTTCCACACCTCCCACCTCTACCCACTCCCACCCCCACCAAAATCAGCTATAGAGAAAATGAAAAACCCACAGAATCCAATTATGAATGCCTTTGAAATGCAAAGCAGGAAACTGGGATGTGTAAAACTGGTCAATGTTTTTTTGCATAGAAAAACTACACAAATTTCAATAGCAAAAAAGTGAATCAGTTCAATATGTCACTGTTCAGTCGGGTGGCTAAGATCAACGGCTGTTTAGTCGTTTCAATCACAGTCTAGTTCAAACATCGCAAGCAGTTAATGGGCGCAGCATAAAATCAGTGTGCTTTTTCCTGCTTCAGGGTGGAGCATTTCGCACAGGGAGCATTTCCCCATAATGTATATCAAGTGGGCTCCATGGCTATTGAATTCAGGCTCAGTAACACACGCTTTCACTTACGTAGATGAATGCTCTTCAAACACAATGCATTCGTCAAGGTCTTCAATCATAGGCTGACATGAACAATACTGACGAAACACAAGTAGTCTTCAGCTTTAAAAAGGTCCCACTTCATACTGCCATTCTGAGACCCGCCTGCATTGAATCATGTTGCGCATTAATAACAAAAACACATTATTTTTTAATGCTAATTGCCCTGTATGCAGAATGATCTGTTTGTAACACTGGAACCATCTATTATTTTAAATATTTATTTACTGGCAGAATTTATTCAACAGCAGCATATCCACATATATTTCAATGTAACAAAAGGTGCCAGCTTTTGCTCGTTATCATCCCAGCTCATTTCCATCTGTAGTCCGTGGGCAAGTAGAACAGATAAGAGGATATATAATCAACAGTAATTCAAAACACAAACGTAGGAATAAGGAACTAAATTTGTGAAGACAAATAAATAACATGATACACAGATGTGTATTCAAGGCACTCATACAGCAATAATGCTCCATATAGTCCAAATAGGACGTAGACCACAGGATCTAGAGTCCTGTGGTGTGACAAAAACTTGGCCAGTGTCATCTATGGAGGGAGGGCTGCACTCAGCAGGGTCTGGCTCATCGCTCATTCTACCACAGCAACTGCTCTGGCTGATCAGTTACCTGACATCTGTTCTATTCAATGCAAATACAGGACGGGGATTGTTCAGTTTTATAGTTGCAATGCTATCAACCACAGACCACTGAATGTTTTGCTGTATTTCCATCACTTAAATACCAATTGATATTTGAAGTCCATTGACTGGACAGGACCTTTAATTGCACATTGCTCCAGGTGTCATGCGGCCACAGTCGGTGCGTTACTTTATCTCTAAAACCGTAAAAGTCCGTGTGTCTGTAGAGACTGGAACGCCACTGCTCTCTTCCGCTTCTCAGCCATCAAAACACATTTGTGTCTGTGCAAGTTGTAAGAGCCAAGTATTTTTCTCACATGAATTTACAGTAGCCACAGGCAAGCAAAGATGAACCACTTATGATAAAAATGACATGCTTATGGCAAACACTCACCGATGCATTAATCTGATACCCCCACATATGGACATTTGCCGCGAATCGAATCCGCAAAGAAGCAAGCAGCACCGCATCGCACACTGCCCTGCGCTGCGCACAAGCGTTGAGCGTCGGAACCGCATCACAAAAGGAACAGCTAGTAATGGAGCTGTAGTGGCACAGTGCTACGGTAAATGTAGCACTGTGCCACTAATGTGTCCTCAGGATGCTAAATGGTGCAAACATATCAGGGGGACACTGAAGTAAGGAGTGCTGCCTCCACCATGTTGGGAAATTTCACACCAATCTCAAACGCAAGCTCTTGCAGTAATTTAACACCCGGATATAGGTTGTGGATGACTTTCTCTAACATTCAGCAACACATGCACGCAGAAACACGCACTCAGCACTGGGCTTTAGGTCCTTCAAAACGGGGCAACTATGTACAAAAAGCTGCAATTCCGACATAGTTCACCTGATATGTACCCTCAAATTAAAAGAGACAGTGCACTTTAAACTCATATCCATTGTTTCATTTCATGTCCAATGTGCTGGAGTACAAAACAACAAAAAATGTGTCACTGTCCAAATACTTACTGCCTGCACTGCATACATATGTATAATACTGACTCCATTCCTTTCTGTTAATCGAATAGTCATGTGACAGGCTCTGCTGCTGGGACCTTGGGTAATGAGCTAGTATGTCTCTCTGATTTAATCCAGTAAAAATTTTAATAAAAAGTCCCCATCTTCTTCTTTTACATTCATACTTGTCTGGGGGAAAACTATTTCAGAAAAAGGAGTTAATTTAGAAACAGCACTGGGAGAACTCATAAAGCACCATCATAAAGGGGTGCAGCGTGCTTTCTCAAGGGAGCAGGAGTTCACACAAAGCTTTAATAGGGTTGTATCCTGTTGCCTAAGCATCTGTTTTGCATTCACGCCCTTTGGTAAAAAATTAATTGGTTATATTTTTAACAACAGCAACGAATAGTTTCATAAAAAATAAGATAGTTATTCACCCTCATCTTGTAGCTAAGCTAATGTATCATTTATATGGCTGGTTTAACAGCTGTATATTTTTATGGCAAGTATCAGGTACCTGTAGCTATGCTGAGCAGAATTATTATGTAAAACACATGAGTTATATGAAGACAAAACTTATGCTAGATGTGCAGATAACTTCTGCATATTCCATCAATATACAGTGCCCTCCACAACAATTGGCACCCCTGGTAAAGATGAATAAAAATGGTTATAAACAATTCACCTTTTGGTGAATTAGCTTAATCTCACACAAAAAAATTAAGAAAATCCAACCTTTAATTTGAGAAAAAAATCCCTCATCAAGAAATAATTATTTTTAACAAAACCATGTGTGCCACAATTATTGGCACCGCTAGAAATTCTTATGAACAAAATGTAAAAGTTAAAGTTGATCAGAGTGTTTAGGAACTTTCAAGCAGTAATCTATGACTTCCTGGTTCACTGGGGTATAAATATGAGGTGACAGAGGTCATATTCCCTTATTCATACATAAACATGGGAAAGATAAGAGAACACACAAATCAAATAAAGAAAAAGTGTGTTGAGCTTCAAGTCAGGGAATGGCTATAAAAGAAAATAGCTACTCACCTGAAAATGCCCATATCTACCATTAGGGCAATACTTTAAAAGTTCAAAGCAACTGGAACGGTTACAAACTTTCTTAGAAAATGACCCAAGTTTAGTTCGCCCCCACGCAGTGAGGCGGGTGGTAAGAGGCAAAAAAAATCCCAAGGATCACTGTTGGAGAATTAGAGGAAAGTAGCATCTTGGGGGTAGTCTCCAAAACTACTATTAGACGTCACCTCCATGCCAACAAATTATTTGGAAGGCATGCCATAAAAAAGCCTTTCCTGTCATTTCACCACAAACGTAAGCGCCTGGAGTTTGCTAAACGCTACTGGAACTTTGACTGGAACTGTGTTCTATGGTCAGATAATTTTTTTTTAGCTTTTCAACAACCAACGCTCAAGGTGGGTTTGGCGTAAAAAGAAGGATGGCTATACCAAAAATAACCTGATCCCCACTGTTAAGTATGGTGGAGGTTCCGTAATGTTGTGGGGCTGTTTTTTCTCCAAAGGCCCTGTGAACCTTGTTAGGGTACATCATGAACATCATGAACTCTATGAAATACCAGAAAATATTTATTCTGAATCTGGCTGCCTCTGCCAGGAAACTAAAACAGGGTCGTCGTTGGATCTTCCAGCAGGACAATGATCCAAAACATACATCCAAATCAACACAAAAATGGTTAACTGAACACAAAAATCAAGCTTCTGCCATGGCCATCTCAGTCCCCTGACCTAAAACCCATTGAAAACCTGTGGAGTGCACGAGAGGACCTAGGACTCTGGATGATCTGGAGAGATTCTGTAAAGAGGAATGGGCTCAGATTCCTTGCTCTGTATTCTCCAACCTTATTAGATGTTACAGGAGAAGACTCAGTGCAGTTTTATTGGAAAGGGAGGTTGTACAAAATATTAAATGCAGGGGTACCAATAATTGTGGCACATGGGGTTTTGTTAAATAATTATTTCTTGATAAGGGATTTTTTTTTTCTGAATAAATTTACTTCAATTAAATGTTGGATTTTTCACTTTTTTTTTTTTTTTTTTAAGTGAAATGAAGCTAATTCACCAAACGGTGAATTTTTTATAACCATTTTTACTCATTTTTACCAGGCGTGCCAATAATTGCGGAGGGCACTGTAGGTCCAGTTACCTTGTTGCACCATTCCTTCATGCATCTTTCTCAAAGACACAAGGTTTCAATTTGTATTTTACCATCATCACAAGGCACACTAAATTATAATATAAAAAAAGCCTGCAATATTAATAAAAATTGGTCTTTGGCATAGATATACATCACCCCACGCTTCATTGACCCCCACAACAAACAGACGTGAGCAAAATAATGGAAATTATTAATTCATTTTGAGAAGAAAGGTATGATAATGTTATGGCTGCAAGGGTTTGGGTTTGTAACAATGAGCCAAGCGCGGCAAAACAAAACACTATTTCAGAACAAGTTACTCACGAACGTGAAGACCACAGTCTCAGTAGCAAAATAATAAACAACCCACTAACACGGGTGTGATTCGTAGAAACGAGCAGAAAAGTAAGAGAACACAGACTCCTAAACAGAAACACATGAGCATAAGCTTGAAAAGGAGAAAACTAAAAAATCACCTTCGGAACGTAGACTATAACGCCCGATAAGAGGTGAAAAATAAATGAAATAAAAATAAACCTCTCACTCTCAATATAACAGAGTCGAAGAGAGTAAGAAACAAAAAAATAATGAAAGGGACTAATCCCTAAAGAGCTTCAAGGGCAGCTAAAGCCAATCTAGTAGTGAAAATATGGAGCAGCTATTTTCTAACCAACCCTGACTACCTGAAGACACAAAATGACAAAGAGAGAATTAACTGGGAACAAAAAGGCATGAGAGGAGAAACTAAATAGTGCAGGGAACAGGTGAAGAAACTAATTGAATAACTGAAAGGAGTGAAGAATGTGAGTGAGCAGAAGACATGATAGGCTGGTAAATCAAGGGGAGAAACAGGGAACTAATGGGGACCACGCCCAGCCTGCACATGAATACATGGAACAGAGACAAACAGGGTAAACTGAAAAACATGACATGGAACACAAGGAATGGGAATACAAAGGAAACGAAAGGGAGGTGGACTGGAGGGAAACGGCGGATGTTACAGATAAATTTGGATTCAGGTTAACACTGTTGATACATTGTCTAATACTGCCTGTTTGAACATAATAATGTATGGCACATAAGGAAAACCTTCTTACAGGTTTCATATATCACATAGGCCAGGGGTGGGGAACCTCATCCGCAAAGAGCCGGTGTGGGTGCGGGTTTTTGTTTTAGCCCAGCCCTAAGACACCTGATTCTACTTATCAAGGTCTTGATTGAAGACCATGATTAGTTATGTAGAATCCGCAATTACTAGACCAATGAGGGAATAGCTCGGAGCGAAAGTTTAAACGTGATGTATTCCACTCTTGCTGTGGGAAAAGGTAAAAGTTATTTAGAAATATTATTATTTTATTTACTCGTTTATCTGACTCCATTTATAATTATAATTTAGAATTTTGGTTAAACATGCGTGTAGCTCGGAGTGGTTACACTCAACTTGCCCTTAGGTACCATCATTACTTCAATATATGTTTGCCGGAATCAACATTATTGCTGAAGCTCAGTTCGGTGGCGAACGCAGAGGTTGGGGGTCTAGTCAACACAATACATGATATTAATTTATCATAGATAGTTGCGAGCCCCAGTCTGAGTACATTTAAAGGGCTCCTTAAGGCAAATTTGACAAGAACCGGCGTAAATGCCCATGGGTTCCTATATCAAATCACCAGAACCATGCACTACTCTGGGTGTATTTAAAGAGCTCCTTAAGGCAAATTTGACAAGAATCGGCGTAGGACGCCCATGGATTCTCTTCACATCAAATTACCAGAACCGATACACCAACCCGACCTTTATATTTGGACCGTCACTTGCTGTCCACCCAACTTGTGTACACCACGTCTGTACCAGGCCGCTGATCAGTCGGTCCTGGGTCAGAATTGTCCCCCTGAGTCTTCAGTAGTAATTTAGGCTGAAAAGGGTATAAGATGGATGAGAGCCACGCACGTTAAATATAAAAAGAATTGGATAACAGGCAGGGAGGTCATTAGCTTGGAACGCTGCAGCTCAGATCATGCAGACAATTGAAGCTGGGAAAAAGGATTAAAAGAAAGATGCAGTTGATATGAAAACATGGTAATTTATTAATGACAAATAATCACTGGTTAAGACTGTGAGAGCAAACACGAACACATTCAATGCCTATAACTAAACACAGGATAACATGCTGTCAAGACAAATAAACACGAACAAGTTCACAAACAAAGTATATCACCAAGTGATTCCGTACGGTGTGACTATGGTACCAGGAGAACTGTTAAGCAGATTCTCCTATATGAAAATGGCTATGGTGCCACTATAGCACCAGGAGACCTGTTAAGCAGATTCTTCTATATGAAAATGACTATGGTGCCACTACAGCACCAGGAGACCTGTTAAGCAGATTCTCCTCGAGTCTCCCTTTGGGATGTCCTTAAATGCAGTACAGCGCCGGTATGCCCACTCCACAAGTCCCTTTGTTTGTCCAAATAAGGTCTGGCAGGAAGAGCAGTTTCACCACGCAGGGACCCCCCTCCAGGGAGAGGAACAGAGTCTACCTCCCTCAATCTAGTGACAGTAATAAGACTCTTTGAACGACGGCGCGTGATCTTATGATCTTCTCTATCATATCTCGATATCCGGTGAGGTCCCGGTGATGGCCACTCTTGGTTCCAGATATTTATATGGACAAGCGCATCCCTGATAACCTATACAATCCTCCTTTCACATTCTTTATTTCTCCCCCTCCTATACTTTCACATACCACACATTTTAATTAGTATTATCCAGGTTCACCACATTTATCATATTATCCACAATTACTTTATACTTCCACAATTACCAATTTACATGCACATACATATGATTCAATATACATATACAGCTTTGTTTAATATGTTCACCATTCAGTCCAGAATCTAGGCCGTAAAAGACCTGTGAGTTCCCAGCGTCATTCGGATGCTGTTTCCTTCTGATGTCCAGTTGTAGGCTCGACCCCAGCTGTAGTTTACGAGGCCGTGAGAAGTCAGAACAGGTTCTCAGGCCATAAAGTAAATTGTTTTATTTCACCCTCAAGGAAGTCCCCACCAGCTGCAAGGATTTAGGACTGATAACACCTTTTTCAGTCTTACAGAATCCCCCGTTTGGCCCCGTGGGAAAAACAAACACAGTCCCAAGGGGTCATTGAAAATGGCGCTGGTTCCATGCTGGTGTCTATGGTCCCAGTCCCAGCAGCGTTGGCAACTGGAGATGGCTGAGAACTAATGCAGCATGGGTTGGGTTGCGCTGGGAGTAGATGAGGTGTCGGAAATAGCAGCACTGCACCAGGGTGAAGGCACATATGAGGGCGCTGGCAATGACGCATCCTCAGAACACCCAGTCCCACCATGTGTAGGCACCCTGGGCCGAGCGGGTAGAGGAGCTGGACAGGATTTCCGCTGTTCTTTGGCCATGTTCACCTCTACCTGGGCCGGTGGAGGTGATAGTTCATTTACCTGTTGAACAATCATCCCACAGTGCATCCGACACCTGGACTGCTGGATTACATCACAGTAGCTGTATTATACAAACATCAATACATGTACATATGATAAATGTGGAGGCTTACATGTAAATATGATAAATGTGGAGGCTTTCTGAACAATTCAGTGGTACACTTTGCTATCTACCCATCTGTTTTGCAAGGTTAATCAAAATATGAAGGGATGCGGAATTATGGAATGTCTACACAGAACTGACAGACAGGGAAATTGGGTTTGAATTTTTTAATACCGTATGCCTATTGCATATATAGCATACTGTATTTATACTATATTGTATTGCCCTCTATGACTCCCCCATTGCATGCTTGAAAACAGGATGGAAATAGACCGAAACAGAAAACAGTTTAACTGAAACAGTCATTCATTATAAATTATTTTACAGTTGTAAAATACAATGTAACAACAAAGTTGTATGTTGTTGAGAGCATTGAAATATATAAAACTTTTGGTTTCACACACAAAACACATATGTCTGAATGTACATTGTTCTATATGTGCTGCAGTTATGTGGTTTTGGATGTGTGTTGATCTAGTGGTGTTGAGTGCAGATTTCACTTAGCTCCTTCGAGCCTCCCTCTCTGTCGGGCGCAGCTCCAGGCTGGAGTGCAGCGGCCATGAGCTCCACTACAGGGACGCAAGCCATGTGCTCCACTACAGGGTCTTACTCATGGTCTTACTGCTCTATGCGACCCGACCGGCCAGTGATCCAGTCGATCGCAATCCCTAGCTCAGTGTAACACTGAGCCCCGTAGTGGTAATTAGCCACTACGGGGAACCGACGGTCTGGTCCCTATCCCACTTTGCTATGGGTATAGAAACATTTACCGTTTTTACCAGCCTTGTCTGTTTAACAGAAGTTGTCTCTTATGCAACTGTGCGAGGTGTGTACTGTCGTCATGGTGCTAAGTGAATCTAAGGTGATATTCTGAATTGGATGGGTGGATCCTTTTACACTAATAAATGTGTTGTAAACTTTACTCTAGTGCTACACCAGGGGGCCTGTTTATGGTTCAGATTTCCTAAATGAGGTTTGAATGTCTTTACGGCCCCTACAGGTATTTCCACCCATCTTACTCAGATCAAAGAATGGTCAATCGCTTTGGATCAAAGCGTCTGCTAAATGCCTGTAATGTAATGTAATATAATGTGATGTGGTTATAGCCCGGTCTTGATGATTGAAAACAAATAATCATACACTCTCTAAAGAATGTAGGTTCACTTCTCTTAAAAAACAAAGATCCAGATAGAGTAAAGAGACATAAAGACAAAAAGAGGCCAGTAAGCCAGTCTGGGCTAGAAAATGACCCTACTTTCAGCTTTTAAACGAAAAGGGCAAATACGAATGGCATTTGATACATTTTAAAGCATTAACTGGCTCACTGACATCAGACAGACATTCTAACACATGTTTTTGTGCTAGGGAAATTTACACACAAATACATCCATGAAATTTTATAAATATGCCTCAGTTAACTGAATGGGCACCCAAGTAGGTATATTAGTGAATCCCAACATTTCCCACATGACATGCCCAGGCATAATTTATAGATTTAAAGCAAGTATACCACACTTTAGCCTTATTGTTTCACAGATGTATATCTTAAGACACAAATTAACAACAAAGGAAGACACCAATATGGTGGCAAAAAAGTAACTACAGAAGAAAGACTTCTGTTTTTACATAAAAATAGCCTATGAGCCATTTATTAATTTCTGCAACGATGTTATGCAGTTTGTTAAAGATATGCTTTCCTCAGAAAGCGTGGCCTGCTGGATTTTTAGAGCAGTGCCACATCTGCCATTGCTCTAATAGATATACATATATAGATCTATATATATATATACATACACATATACATACACATACGCACACACACATACATATACATACATCTACACATACGTACACATATACATATACACGCACATATACACATACCTACATATATACATACATGCATCCACACACACATATATATATATCATCTTTAATTTACCCATTCTAGGGTTTTAAAATGATATTGTCATTATAGTGACCTAATTGCATATATGACTTCTGCCTTTTAGACTGACAGTGTCAACCTTGCATACATATGACAGTGAGGACTGCAACCTCACTATTCCACGGATAAAAGGAAACTTTGCACTTATATGTAAATCCCCGAAACAGCCTCTAGATGTGGTGAAACAACAACAACTCTCCCTAGTATATGTTAATACATAAGATAATTGTGTTACTCACCACACCCAGGAGGAAGAACCAGCAATTTAGCTGACCAGAAACTCCCTGTAAGGAATATCTTGTACGCCAAACTGCCAGGAATTTTCCGTAGACAAAAGTGCAGGGAAAATTAGGAGGTAAAAGGAAAGCAGATACCCCCCTGCCAGAGGGATCCAAATTGTAAATCCCACAAACAGCAATTGGAATCACGTCGGGGTCACCAAATGTAGAATCTCACAAATAGCAACGGTTCATCACGTCGGGGTCACCAAATGTAGAATCCGCAATTACTAGACCAATGAGGGAATAGCTCGGAGCGAAAGTTTAAACGTGATGTATTCCACTCTTGCTGTGGGAAAAGGTAAAAGTTATTTAGAAATATTATTATTTTATTTACTCGTTTATCTGACTCCATTTATAATTATAATTTAGAATTTTGGTTAAACATGCGTGTAGCTCGGAGTGGTTACACTCAACTTGCCCTTAGGTACCATCATTACTTCAATATATGTTTGCCGGAATCAACATTATTGCTGAAGCTCAGTTCGGTGGCGAACGCAGAGGTTGGGGGTCTAGTCAACACAATACATGATATTAATTTATCATAGATAGTTGCGAGTCCCAGTCTGAGTACATTTAAAGGGCTCCTTAAGGCAAATTTGACAAGAACCGGCGTAAATGCCCATGGGTTCCTATATCAAATCACCAGAACCATGCACTACTCTGGGTGTATTTAAAGAGCTCCTTAAGGCAAATTTGACAAGAATCGGCGTAGGACGCCCATGGATTCTCTTCACATCAAATTACCAGAACCGATACACCAACGCGACCTTTATATTTGGACCGTCACTTGCTGTCCACCCAACTTGTGTACACCACGTCTGTACCAGGCCGCTGATCAGTCGGTCCTGGGTCAGAATTGTCCCCCTGAGTCTTCAGTAGTAATTTAGGCTGAAAAGGGTATAAGATGGATGAGAGCCACGCACGTTAAATATAAAAAGAATTGGATAACAGGCAGGGAGGTCATTAGCTTGGAACGCTGCAGCTCAGATCATGCAGACAATTGAAGCTGGGAAAAAGGATTAAAAGAAAGATGCAGTTGATATGAAAACATGGTAATTTATTAATGACAAATAATCACTGGTTAAGACTGTGAGAGCAAACACGAACACATTCAATGCCTATAACTAAACACAGGATAACATGCTGTCAAGACAAATAAACACGAACAAGTTCACAAACAAAGTATATCACCAAGTGATTCCGTACGGTGTGACTATGGTACCAGGAGAACTGTTAAGCAGATTCTCCTATATGAAAATGGCTATGGTGCCACTATAGCACCAGGAGACCTGTTAAGCAGATTCTTCTATATGAAAATGACTATGGTGCCACTACAGCACCAGGAGACCTGTTAAGCAGATTCTCCTCGAGTCTCCCTTTGGGATGTCCTTAAATGCAGTACAGCGCCAGTATGCCCACTCCACAAGTCCCTTTGTTTGTCCAAATAAGGTCTGGCAGGAAGAGCAGTTTCACCACGCAGTGACCCCCCTCCAGGGAGAGGAACAAAGTCTACCTCCCTCAATCTAGTGACAGTAATAAGACTCTTTGAACGACGGCGCGTGATCTTATGATCTTCTCTATCATATCTCGATATCCGGTGAGGTCCCGGTGATGGCCACTCTTGGTTCCAGATATTTATATGGACAAGCGCATCCCTCATAACCTATACAATCCTCCTTTCACATTCTTTATTTCTCCCCCTCCTATACTTTCACATACCACACATTTTAATTAGTATTATCCAGGTTCACCACATTTATCATATTATCCACAATTACTTTATACTTCCACAATTACCAATTTACATGCACATACATATGATTCAATATACATATACAGCTTTGTTTAATATGTTCACCATTCAGTCCAGAATCTAGGCCGTAAAAGACCTGTGAGTTCCCAGCGTCATTCGGATGCTGTTTCCTTCTGATGTCCAGTTGTAGGCTCGACCCCAGCTGTAGTTTACGAGGCCGTGAGAAGTCAGAACAGGTTCTCAGGCCATAAAGTAAATTGTTTTATATCACCCTCAAGGAAGTCCCCACCAGCTGCAAGGATTTAGGACTGATAACACCTTTTTCAGTCTTACAGTTAATTAGTTGAATCAGCTGTGTTAGTGCTGGGCTAACACAAAAACCTGCACCCACACCGGCTCTTTGCGGATGAGGTTCCCCACCCCTGACATAGGCTCTTTGCTTTAGTCACACAGGAAACCAGGGAGGGAGGAGATAGCCACAACTAAGACATGCGTCAAAATGCGTCCTGTTCCCAAACTTTGAGCAAGGCTACAGGCCAGCAATACACCTCTCCCTATTTTTCACTCAAAGGAGACCCTTATGCCCTGTGGGAAATAAACATGAAATTGACAGAAAAAAATAAATAAAATACAAAGGCAAAACGCCAAAATTCTCCCAGAACATGTCCCTCGAGATTCACTTGGAAATGTGGTTTCTTGTAAACCTGGTCTTGCAGCTCTGAACTTTTGCCGTTTGTTGTTTTTGATGTAACAGTTGCATAATTTTGCCTGACAGCAAATTTATAATACAGTAAAAGAAACTTCGAGCACTCCCTTAGGACGTTCTCCCCAGCACTAGTCACAGGGGAGCGGTGATTTTGCGAGAAAAACACAGAAAGCGGGACATGAGCGATGCATTCGGGCAGTTTATTTCAAATGAAAACTTCTGGACACTATAGACACAAAAAACAAAATACATGTTCTCTAGCAGAGGCAGAGGGGTTAAGTCTAGAGGGCAGAGGACAGTCTAAACACGCAGGTCTAATAAAGGTGATCGGAAACACATGAGCCGATTGATGATCAGCGTGAGGTGAGCATGCTTGTATGTGAGTCGGGTGCTGTCCAAGATCCTGTAGGCCTCTCCAGTTGTGGGAGGAAACAGGCAGTTGATAGCAGCCATTGAGGAGGAGCCGTTAAAATGCACAAATTTTATTTGAGTCATAAATTGGAATCATTGCTTGCATTTAATTAGATTATTCTGATCTTATTTTTTAACAGGCTCTTATTTTGTACCTATAAATAGTTTTATAAGTCAATAACCAGTACTGAAGCGAGCCATCTCATAAGAACACTGTGGCATAATAAAATGTGCAGTAACCTTTCTGTCAGCATAAATATTTTACCCAAACTTTCTGAAAAATAAAAACATTACAAACTAAGCTGAAGTAAAATAAACGTACATGGGCTCACATTTAGAACATTAAGGTTTCCGAAAAGTACACGTAACTCATAACAAATGCTACCAGTAGGCTATTATGCGTTCAAAAATGAAAGCATTACAAAATGTCAATTTAAACATCCTAAATAATGTATTGTCAATTATAGAGCAACTGAAAGCTGTTGACCAAGAAAAGATCTAGAATCAGTGACCGGATGGCGGTTCAAAGCAATTGAGGGATGATTCTAGCCATTACCATAAAAGACATGGCATCAGTGAACGCAACATGGAAAAGAGAACAGTCTGCTGAAGAGTAAGCAGCTTCTGTCTACCTAGCGCAACCTAGCACAGTTCATAGTGATGCCGGAATGGAACCAAGGGCCACTGTGATCGGAAGTACATACTTCTGGATCATGGTGTGCATTGCCTTAAGATGCAAGGCTAATGAGGCAAGCAACCCTAAATCAATTGACTGCTAATTTCAATCTAGCGCATGAGCAGGCAGTTTCTTCAAGAACAGACTATCAAGAGCTCGACAGAGCAGTATACCATAGTCGGGTTCCAAACTTCATGGGTCCCCCATAACCAAAATACCTGAGACGCTAACCTGTTTCTCATGTACAGGTCAGGTCCATTACAATTGTCAGGTATGTGCAGCTATAGCTAATATTGTAGTGGTTCACGGCTGTTTGTTTTCTTTTCTTTTGCGGCTCTCGTCCTGCTTTCATGATTGTTAATCAATCAGATTTTTTCCACGTTCCGTTTTTTGTGGTTTGCCAGCCTCATTATTGTTTTCCCCTGGGCTTCTACGTGCTTTAAGTTCTTTAAGTGTATTTAAGTTCCTCACTTCCGCTTCTCCGGTGCTTGATTGTCTCACGACATTGCATTCGAGCCAGGTAACCTCAGGTTCTAGCAACTTCCTGATATTAAACTCTGTTTATGTTCAGGGGGGACTTGCTATTGCTACTTAATCGGGTATAGTATTGTTTTCCACCTGGTAGCGTTCGTGCTATCTATTTTGTACTTTGCTGTTCTCTCTGAGACAGTTTTTTTTTGTACTTTCGTTTTGGTTTTACAATCTACCGGCTTTGAGCTACGGTAGCCGAGAGTGTTCTTTTGTTTTACTAAGTTTCCCATTTTTAGCTCATTATGTGAGCTCGGGAGATTTAGTTGGCATTCTACTAGTTTTCGTAGTTCTCCCATTTTGTGGGTTGACTTTCGTTTTGGCTGTTAGCCTTAAAGAATTAGTTTCCTGTCTTTTCTTTCTTCCTTTATTATTTTCTCCCCCTAATTATTGGTCCTCACGGTTGTGAACTGACTTGTTCTGATCTCTCCACCTTTGCGTTTGAATCGCCGAACCATCAATAAACCAATTACAAATATACCCTGGCAGACCCATGAAGACCTAGCCACTTCTCATTTGACTTAGCAAACTTCTGTGATCACGTTTTACTCCCTCCACAATTTTATTGGGTCTGAGCTGATGCCAAGTCCATGGCAATGATACGTGTACTGATTGTGGTTTCCTGTCAGCCAATTGTAGCTCTGCAAACTATCGTGCAGCTCAGTCTACAGAACTCATTAGTGAGATAAAGATTGTGATCATTGGCCACTCGCCACTGCTTGTGTGTGTGTGTGTGTGTGTGTGTGTGTGTGTGTGTGTGTGTGTGTGTGTGTGTGTGTGTTTAATTTAGGCCTTTATGTACTCAAGCTACATGGATGAGTATAATTTATGTCGTTAGAGAGCTGTTGTACATCAAAACCAGTTAGTTTATTTGAATCACTGGTCAGTAGCATTGTGGCGTATGCTATTTCTTTTTAATTATGTATTAGATATTTTGTTATTTTAATTATTTGTATTAGTGTTTCTGAGAACTTAGTGTGTCATATTTACAAACCTGTGGTCGGTCAACAAGTACTTGAAGCATGAAATGCCTTACGTGCATCCATAATCTTAACATAGCACTGTGAGCATGGTAGGAGCATAGATTCACACAAGGTGTTGAATAGATATTATCAATATGATGACTGAAGCAAGTGTAACCCTTCTATGGAATATAGGAGTAGCTTACAGTATAATAATAATCATTAGATATAATAGGGACCAGTATCAGAAGCTCTAAACTCTTAAGAGCCAGTATTCGATCATCAATAATGAGTCAGGACAACAAGTTTGCATAAACCAATTATATTCTCTCTTTTTACAGAATTTGAATTAGAGTAATGTTATAACAACAAAATAAAAGTGGCCACAAAACAAAATAAAAGTGGCCGCAAAACAAAACCCTCTGCGCAGAGTATAGTATGAAGTAGTATAGTCCAATACGTTGGGGCCCATTCAAGTGTGTCAGTGTCCTACCAGACCGGAAGCAGTGGAACGATCTCACAGTCACATCAATCTCACAGTGTCCAATCTCTGGCTCGCCACCCAGCACGCACTGGGAATCTGGGAATCTGTCAAGGCTCGCTGGGATCCGGATCTGTCGACGTGGGTAGACCTCCGATGTGGGATCTTCTACTGGCGATGGACGAGGCTCCAAAGCTTTACCAAATAAACCAAAAACCTGATCTATTATCAGACCAGACCAACCCAAGAATTCAAATTAGACTCACATATTGTCAACACGAATCGTATCTGGCTTTAGATTCAGTATGAATTATCACCAAATAAAAATACGGCAATTATATAATCTAAAATCTAAATCATGTCTCAAAGTGTCAGTTATACAACAGAATAGTATCAATTTGAATCTCCATCCAAATATTCAAGTATGAATCTTCAAGTATCAAAAATGTAATCACATCAATAACCATAAAACAGATTATAGTATTCTAAAACCAAGGTTACTGTAATAGCAAAAGTATAATGGTACCATATATAAAAATAAAAAAAAACTAGTCTTCCCATCACAATAGTAGTGCAATTCAGAGGCATAAAGACATTTGTGTGCTTTAGCTACCCCTCCCTGCCCGGCCGGTACAGTAGAGAGGAACTCACAAAAAAATTGGTCTCTTCAAATCACCCTAAACCTAATATAATATATATTCAATTTGAACAGTTGTGCTAAATGACTATAGCCATCAACAGTATGACTGAATAGCTATCACCTCTTCCCTAACCCACAGGCGAACTCATTAGCATTTCAATAGAAACCCTACTAGCATTGTTATGCTAAATACACCTGCTAACGACCTGCTAGAAATCTCTATATCTAGGTAAACACACACCCAGTTAGCATGATGCTAGCTGTTGGTTCATCCATCACTTAGCTAGGTTAGCATGACTCACCGCTGAGAACTGTATCACCGTAGCTAACTCACTGGGCGATCGAGGCTGTTGCATCAATGGACCACGAGCTGTGCTCTACAAGGTGCAATTTAAATAATACATGAACAAAACTTGCTAGACAACGTCAAGTTAATAGTTTAACTTTGTTTGGATGATTGTTTTTTCATTCTCACCAAGCGGATGATAATGGATAGTTGTGAACATCAAGGTGGAATCAAGGCTTAATCAAGATGCGACCTCTGTCTTCCAAGTTAGCGCCGGAAAAGAATGCGTGAAATCAACATCCCCCTTTGGGCGACCTCTACCGGAAGTTAACCCTCCGTGGTAACTCTGTGGTTTTTAATAATATTAAATCATGCTTTTTATATAAATCGTTTTTAAAAGGGAACTAATTAAATCTTTTAACTACCTTATGAATTATATTTAAATAATAATAAGACCAATGTTTTTCTAAGGGAAAATAATATAACAGGGGCTTGTCATTTATAAGCCTGGGCTACACTTTCCCCCCTTGAACTCATGTACGTCCCTGTACATGGTCACTCAAGAACTGGTGTTATACCACTTGACTTTCAGACAAGTAACTACAATAATTGTCTTTCAGGGACTCAATAAAGGCTGAGCTTAGGTCTTGGAGGAATGATTTAACAAATGTGACTAAGGGGTTGCCTAGTTCAGGATAGGTAAGTTTTCCCGGGGGTTGATGATTCCTCTCTGATCTCCTGACAGGGATATCTGTTTCCTCTTTGCTTGGTGTCTTAATTTCTGCGGTCTCATCCTTTCCTTCCTTTTCAGGTTCATCCTTTCCTTCCTCTTCAGATTCTCCACTCCCAGCACTATCCTTGTCCTCGTTATTCTCTGGCAGGTCTAAGGGAAGTGGGAGCTGATCATCCTGGATATCTGGGTATTCATCTGCAGAACGCTCATTGTCAGGTAAGTTGCTTTCTTTTGTAGGATATTCGGTGTCATCTACTTGTTCTAACGATGTGACTATTCCAGTGGGTAAGTACTCTGTCTCAGTGTCACCCTGATGGATGTTGGGCTCGAGGAGTGTCAGGGGACTATCTGAAGTACTACCAGACATGTCAGGTGGTTTGTCAAATTCGGGAGTGCTATCTATATTCTGAGCATCTACAGGACTCTCAACAGGACAGACACCTGGAGATTCAGTATGGTGTGTATTCTACATCTGGGTAGACTGGAATGAATTCATCATCCTCCTCCTCTGATGAGTGGCCTTCCTCTGCAGCAGGACTCGCACGGGTTACTGGCCTGCGCCTCAAGGGCTTCTGGGCAGGAGCACTGTTTTCCTCTGTAGGCAGGTATCCACATGGAAGTAGTAAGTCCCTGTGTAACGTCCTCAGTGGACCATCCTTGTTTTCTGGTTTGACTGTGTAAACCGGGAGGGTGCCTGCTCGCCTCACCACCACATGGACAGTCGATTCCCATTTGTCAGAAATTTTATGTTTGCCTCGAATGCGGACATTCCTGATCAGTACTCGATCTCCAGCTTCCAGGTCTGAGGCAGTTACACGCCTGTCATATCTCGTTTTGTTCTTGTGTGCCATCTTTGCAGCATTCTCCATGGCTACCTTGTAGCTCTCTTCGAGATGTGACTTGAGGTTCTTCACGTACTCGGAGTGTGATGTCTGTCGACCCTCTCGCACTGGCAAGTTAAACGCCAGATCAACCGGCAGGCGAGGCCGGCGCCCAAAGAGCAGCTCATATGGTGTGAACCCTGTCACCTCGTTCCTAGTGCAGTTGTAGGCGTGGACCAGGGGTTTTACGAAATCACGCCATCGAGATTTCTCTTGGTCTTGCAGTGTGCCTAGCATGTTGAGTAAGGTGCGATTAAATCGCTCTACGGGGTTACCCCTAGGGTGGTATGGGGTCGTCCTTACTTTGTGTATGCCAGCCACCTGGCAGAGCTCCTTTATCGTGCGGGATTCGAAATCGGGTCCCTGGTCGCTATGTAGTTTTTCAGGGATCCCGTATGGCACCATAAAGTTCTCCCACAGACACTTCGCTACTGTGCGTGCTTTTTGGTTAGGTGTAGGAATAGCAACCGCAAATTTGGTGAAGTGATCTGTGATCACAAGTATGTCTTTGGTCCCACTTCTGTCAGGTTCGAGAGAGAGAAAGTCCATACAGAGGAGCTCAAGGGGTCGTGTGGTGTTAATGTTGACCAAAGGCGCAGCTCTCTCAGGTTGTGCCTTTCTCCGCACGCACCTGCCACATGTTTTGACTTTCCTCTCCACATCTATGGCCATCCTTGGCCAGTAGAATCTGGTCCTCACAAGATCCATTGTACGGTCGACGCCCATATGACCCATGTGGTCATGCAGGCTGGTCAGGACTGTGTCACGATACCGGGCTGGAAGTACAAGCTGGTAAGTTGTCTGGGATTCCACTTGGCGTCTTCTGTACAAGATGTTATTGAGGAGCTCAAGGCGATTCAGTTCTCTGAGCAAGAGCGGGAGGTCAGGGAGTTCATTTCGCAAGGTGGGGGGCGGTTTGTCCCCGTGCTCGATCTGGCGAATGACATGTTTGATACATTGGTCAGTTCTTTGTTCTTTCACTAGCTCTGCCTCTGTTAGGTGGGGAATAGTTGGCAGCCCCCCAAGCTGGTCTTCCTGCCCATAGCTGTCAGGCACAGCATCAGCAGAAACGGCAAGAGCTTCGACCAGGGCAACACCACCCTTGTTATCATGACTGGCGCTGTAGACGAGCTGCCTCTCACAGATTGCTTGCACTACAGCTTGATCTACTGCATCTATATTTTCTGGGTCTGAGAGGTGATCTTGGGTGAACTGTCGTATGCGTTCCATCTCTTTTTGAGATTTGAGATCATTTGACAACTTCCCGTGAGGTCTGCGAGATAATCCATTTGCATCACCATTCTGTCTTCCAGGACGGTAGAGAAGCTTGAAAGAGAATGTGGATAGTGCTGCCAGCCATCTGTAGCTTGTTGCATCTAGTTTCGCTGAGGTGAGTATGTATGTCAGCGGGTTACTGTCGGTTACGACAGTGAAGTGGTTGCCGTAGAGGTAATCACTAAGCTTTTCAGTCACTGACCATTTGAGTGCTAAAAATTCCAACTTATGTGCTGGATAGCGGTTCTCACTCTGTGACAGCCCTCTGCTTGCATAGGCTACGACTCTAAGCTGGCCCTCCTGCTCCTGATACAAGACGGCACCGAGCCCGGTGGTGCTGGCATCGGTATGGAGTACATAGGGCTTCTGAGGGTCAGCGTAGCCCAGCACAGGGGCGGTGGTGAGGCTGTGGATGACTTCCTCGAAGGCTCGCTGGCAATCAGGTGTCCAGCGATCCCCAAAGCGCTCCTTGGGGTTGTGGTACTGACCTGCTTTCTCTTTGGTTTTAGATTTCTTGTGGGGAGGCGGGTACCCAGATGTTAGGATGTGGAGGGGCTTGACGATGGTTGAGTAGCCCTTCACGAACCTCCTATAGTACCCGGCGAACCCAAGGAAAGATCTCAACTCCCGCAGGGTCTGGGGGACAGGCCAAGTCTTGAGAGCCGCGATTTTCTCCGGGTCAGTCTCTACCCCATTCCTGGAGACCACGTGCCCGAGGTAGCGCACCGACGTCTGGAAGAAGACACACTTCTCTGGGGATAGCTTCAACCCGAACTCTCTGAGGCGAGTGAGCACCTTCATCAATCTTGTCTCGTGCTCCTCCAGGGTTTTTGAGAAGACTATTATGTCATCAAGGAAGACTAGCGCGTCCTTCAGATGCATGTCTCCCATGCACTTCTCCATCAATCTCTGGAACGTGCTGGGCGCGTTCGTCACTCCTTGAGGCATGCGGTTAAATTCCCAGAACCCGAGAGGGCACACAAAAGCAGTCTTCGGTTTATCTGCTTCCTCAACCTCGATTTGGTAGAACCCTGATTTTAGATCGAGGACCGAGAACCACTGGGAGCCGCTGAGCGCTGAGAATGTATTCTCCAGCTTCGGGAGGGTGTAGGCGTCCTTGATGGTCTGGAGATTGAGACGCCTGTAGTCGATGCACAACCGGATTGTGTTGTTCTTTTTCCTGACCACCACTATAGGAGATGCAAAGGGCGACTCTGACTCCCTGATGACTCCCTCGTCAAGAAGCTCTTGGATGTGTTTCCGTAAAGCCGCTATGTCCTGCGGGTGGATTGGTCGAGCGCGCTGCTTGAAAGGAGTTTCATCTGAGAGGGTTATGTGGTGTTTTACCTTCTCTGTTCTGCCGAAGTCTAGGTCGTGTTGCGCAAACACGTCAGGCATGTTGTTGAGCTGCTGAGTGATGCGCTCTTTCCACTCTGATGGGACTGGGGACTCACCAAAATTAAAGCTCATGCTAGACTCTTGGGATGTCTGACTCTCTGGTGGCCTTCGGAGTGGCTCTGTGGGTTCTGTCTGCTTAACTACACTATGCTCCTTCAATAAGACACTCTGATAAGCACTGATCTCAGCTAGTGTACGTTTTGCAGGAATTACTATATCATGGTCGGACTCGTTACTGATAACGACAGGTATCTTATAGGGTTTCAGCTGAGGGAAATCTACTAAGCCAGCTTTAACTAACAAGCCACCTGGCAAGGGGGATGAAGAAGGATACTCAATGATAACTGACTTCTCACCCTGAATGCCACTAGCAAGAGCTAGTCCCTCGACTACTACGGTTCTACCAGCTGGGATGACTTGGGAGTCCCTGCCCGGCATCTTCACTAGGCCATGGTGACTGTCGGCGGCCCGCTTTTGTCTCAGCTCTAGGACTTTGAAAACTACTTTGTAGCCATGCGGGATGGGCCTAGGATGGCTCATTTCAGTTTCAGAGTAGATATCGAACAGTATGTCAAGAGTATTAGTGCCTATCAACATGAGAGACTGTGAGGTGTCTGGGACGACTAAGGCGAGTGTGTTCACATCTATCGGCACTCCAGTAAAGTCTTCTGGGAATGTTACTGTCATTTCTATGTAGCCAAAGTAAGGCACAGATTGTCCGTTCGCCCCCTCCACCTCTAAGAGATCGTGCAGCGGCTTAATCTCTTGCCTTGAGAAGTGCTGTTCATAGAATGTCCGGGGTACTGTTGTAACTTGTGAGCCCGAGTCAAGTAGACAGTTAACCTCTTCACCTTTCACTGTCACCTGGGCTGTACTCTTGAAGCTAACTAATCGCTTTGGAAGTTTAAAAGGGATGGCTCTATCTGACTGTTCAAGGCTTGAGCATACTTGAGCTTTGGCTCTCCTATCTACATCTGAGGGACGCTGTTGACTCTCCTCAGTCCCCGTCTGTCCCACGACAGAAACTGCTAGTCGTTTAAAGGTGAGTCTGAGTTCTCTTGCGCTTCCCACTTGCGCCGCCTCTCCTCAAGCTGCTTCCTCTTTTCAGCCACTAGAGCGGGGTTCGCTGGGTCGGAGCACGCTGAGGCAATGTGGCCGTTCTCCCCGCAGTTGAAACAGTACCAGGGTCTAGGTCTATTTGTCTGTTCCTCTTTTGTCTGTCTTGGCTTGTATGATTTTGAATCATCTTGTTTTGCTACTCTGCTCTGGGCTTTCCCTGCCCCTCCTTTGTTATTGTCTCCCCTTGCCCCTTTTTCCCTTTTCTTACTCATAAAAGAGGTTAGCTGACTCTGCAGACTAGCTACCTGCTTCCTAAGGTCCTCAACGGGGTTAGGACAGCTCTCATGCCCCTCCTCTAACTCCGCCTCCTCTGACTTCGCGCAAGCACACGCCATGCGGGACTCAACATGGATTCGTTGCTTCGTGGTACCGACGTGGTTCTTCATACGAGTGGCTTTTGCCTGCTGTCGGTCTTCCTCTGTGCGGAGCAACAGCAAGAGATCTGAGAATGGAGGTGGACTGCTTTTCTTTTGCTCAAGTTGCAGATTCAAGAGCAGAGCGTTGTCCCAGCACCCCCTACAGAACTGCTTAAGGAGGTGTTTGTCTACTTCACCTGGCGCAACTCCACCTCTCTTTATGGCTTGGGTTAGTACTAGCTGCAACCGATGGAGATAAGTGGAGGGTTTCTCACCTGGATCCTGGAGGGTATTCATGAACCGAGCAAACAGCTCCTCCCCATCCTCAACAGTACCAAAGGCTGCGTCAAGCTGCCGCAGGTAGGCTACAGGGGGTGATTCGGGGCGAAGCGCCTTGACTACTTCGGCCGCTGGCGGGAGCAGACTCTCAAGGATCTTCCTGGATATTTGAAGATGGGACATGCTGGGATCGTTTAAAAGCAGCTCGATGTGTGAGCGCCAAGTATCGTAGTCAGTTTCATTATTGGGTCTGGGAGTCTTTCCGGAGAAGGAGCGAAGCCTAATCGAAGGCTGTAGCTGCGGAGCAGCATTCTCCCTCCGTACTATATGCTCTACCACGACCTTCTGTATCTCTGGTGGGTTCAAGTCTCTTACCGAGAGGGATGAGGCTCTCCTCTCTTGCACAATGGGAACTGGATCAGTGACACCCATGTTATTGCTGATCTGAGGAGTGTCTGAGAGCGAGTAACGGAGCTCTGGATCTTCCTGGGTGACAGGCTGCGGGGTCGAGACTGTGGTCTCAACATGTGCAGCATCAGGTTCTGCGGCTATGGGTTGCATAGTTTCAATGTCCTCGCTCATCCGGGACATCATCTCTCTCAACACTTCCCCATACTCTCTGCCGCTTAGCTTGGCTAAGCCCCTTAGCTCAGCTAGGTATGTCTTTGCTACATTAGCAGTGTACGCGCTGCCTAGTGCCTTTACCTCATAGATGGCTCCGGGGTCACCCTGCACTGCTAACTCATGAGGTAAAAGTGGCTCTAAACTTTCTAAAGCCCGGCCACTTGAAAACTCGATGATCAGGTTTTGGTAAAACTCAGATGAGACATCGCTAACGAGAAGGACTCTTTCAATAGGACCATACTCCTTAAGGAAGTCAATGACCTGTTCTTGCTGATCTGCTACCTCGGTCACCCCACTAACTATAACTGCATTTGGGATCTTAATGCCCGACTTCTGTATAAAGTCCATATCGATTATGATTTCAATATTGATGTTCAAATTACTGGCTCCTGGCTGGCTCGCCACTTCTGTAACCCTTCTATGGAATATAGGAGTAGCTTACAGTATAATAATAATCACTAGATATAATAGGGACCAGTATCAGAAGCTCTAAACTCTTAAGAGCCAGTATTCGATCATCAATAATGAGTCAGGACAACAAGTTTGCATAAACCAATTATATTCTCTCTTTTTACAGAATTTGAATTAGAGTAATGTTATAACAACAAAATAAAAGTGGCCACAAAACAAAATAAAAGTGGCCGCAAAACAAAACCCTCTGCGCAGAGTATAGTATGAAGTAGTATAGTCCAACACGTTGGGGCCCATTCAAGTGTGTCAGTGTCCTACCAGACCGGAAGCAGTGGAACGATCTCACAGTCACATCAATCTCACAGTGTCCAATCTCTGGCTCGCCACCCAGCACGCACTGGGAATCTGGGAATCTGTCAAGGCTCGCTGGGATCCGGATCTGTCGACGTGGGTAGACCTCCGATGTGGGATCTTCTACTGCCGATGGACGAGGCTCCAAAGCTTTACCAAATAAACCAAAAACCTGATCTATAATCAGACCAGACCAACCCAAGAATTCAAATTAGACTCACATATTGTCAACACGAATCGTATCTGGCTTTAGATTCAGTATGAATTATCACCAAATAAAAATACGGCAATTATATAATCTAAAATCTAAATCATGTCTCAAAGTGTCAGTTATACAACAGAATAGTATCAATTTGAATCTCCATCCAAATATTCAAGTATGAATCTTCAAGTATCAAAAATGTAATCACATCAATAACCATAAAACAGATTATAGTATTCTAAAACCAAGGTTACTGTAATAGCAAAAGTATAATGGTACCATATATAAAAAATAAAAAAAACTAGTCTTCCCATCACAATAGTAGTGCAATTCAGAGGCATAAAGACATTTGTGTGCTTTAGCTACCCCTCCCTGCCCGGCCGGTACAGTAGAGAGGAACTCACAAAAAAATTGGTCTCTTCAAATAACCCTAAACCTAATATAATATATATTCAATTTGAACAGTTGTGCTAAATGACTATAGCCATCAACAGTATGACTGAATAGCTATCACCTCTTCCCTAACCCACAGGCGAACTCATTAGCATTTCAATAGAAACCCTACTAGCATTGTTATGCTAAATACACCTGCTAACGACCTGCTAGAAATCTCTATATCTAGGTAAACACACACCCAGTTAGCATGATGCTAGCTGTTGGTTCATCCATCACTTAGCTAGGTTAGCATGACTCACCGCTGAGAACTGTATCACCGTAGCTAACTCACTGGGCGATCGAGGCTGTTGCATCAATGGACCACGAGCTGTGCTCTACAAGGTGCAATTTAAATAATACATGAACAAAACTTGCTAGACAACGTCAAGTTAATAGTTTAACTTTGTTTGGATGATTGTTTTTTCATTCTCACCAAGCGGATGATAATGGATAGTTGTGAACATCAAGGTGGAATCAAGGCTTAATCAAGATGCGACCTCTGTCTTCCAAGTTAGCGCCGGAAAAGAATGCGTGAAATCAACATCCCCCTTTGGGCGACCTCTACCGGAAGTTAACCCTCCGTGGTAACTCTGTGGTTTTTAATAATATTAAATCATGCTTTTTATATAAATCGTTTTTAAAAGGGAACTAATTAAATCTTTTAACTACCTTATGAATTATATTTAAATAATAATAAGACCAATGTTTTTCTAAGGGAAAATAATATAACAGGGGCTTGTCATTTGTAAGCCTGGGCTACACAAGCATCTTATTAGTGCCTAATTAGTGCTTTTTTAATGTGTAGTTTAATTTCCACATAAGACTTTCCATATGTGTGTCGAATCCGCAATTACTAGACCAATGAGGGAATAGCTCGGAGCGAAGGTTTAAGCGTGATGTATTCCACTATTGCTGTGGGAAAAGGTAAAAGTTATTTAGAAATATTATTATTTTATTTACTCGTGTATCTGACTCCATTTATAATTATAATTTAGAATTTGGGTTAAACATGCGTGGGGCTTGGAGTGGTTACACTCAACTCGTCCTTAGGTACCATCATTACTTCAATATATGCTTGCCGGAATCAGCATTATTGCTGAAGCTCAGTTCGGTGGAGAACGCAGAGGTTGGGGGTCTAGCCAACACAATACATGCATTATATTTATCATAGATAGTTGCGAGCCCAGGTCTGAGTGCATTTAAAGGGCTCCTTAAGGCGAATTTGACAAGAACCGGCGTAAAACGCCCATGGGTTCTCTTCACATCAAATCACCAGAACCATGCACGACCATCCCTGTTTTGCGGGCAGAACTTGACTGGCTTTCCCAACTTGAGAACGTCACTTTCTGTACCAGGCCGCTGATCAGTCAGTCCTTGGTCAGAATTGTCCCCCTGAGTCTTCAGTCATAATTTAGACTGAAAAGGGTATAAGATGGATGAGAGTCATTGAGACCACGCACGTTAAATATAAAAATAATTGAATAACAGGCAGGGAGTTCTGACTGAGACTCAAGCATACACACCAAAGGGCTTGGAATGCTGCAGCTCAGATCATGCAGGCAATTGAAGCTGGAAAAAGGGTTTAAAAGAAAGATGCAGCTGATGTGAAAACATGGTAATTTATTAATGACAAATAATCACGGGTTAAAACTGTGAGAGCAAACACGAACACATTCAATACCTATAGCTAAACACAGGATAACATGCTGCTAAGACCCATAAACATGAACAAGTTCACTAACAAAGTATATCACCAAGTGATTCCGTACGGTGTGACTATGGTACTAGGAGAACTGTTAAGCAGATTCTCCTCGAATATCCCTTTGGGTTGTCCTTAAATGCAGTACAGCGCAGACCTTCCACACTGCACAAATCCATTTGTTTGTCCAAATAAGGTCTGGCAGGAAGAGAGGTTTCACCACCCAGGGACCCCCCTCAAGTCTACCCCTCCCAATCTAGTGACAGTAATAAGACTCTTTGAATGAAGGCGCGTGATCTTATGATCTTCTCTATCATATCTAGATATCAGGTGAGGTCCCGGTGATGGCCACTCTAGGTTCCAGATATTTATATGGACAAGCGCATCCCTGATAACCTATACAATCCTCCTTTCACATTCTTTATTTCTCCCCCTCCTATACTGTCACATACCACACACTTCAATTAGTATTATCCAGGTTCACCACATTTATCATATTATCCACAATTACTTTATACTTCCACAATTACCAATTTACATGCACATACATATGATGGAAGATACATATACAGCTTTGTTTCAGTCAATAGTCCAAAAAGCCATTCAGTTCAAGAGCCTTTGATCCTGTGAAAAACCTGGGTTACTCATTATGAGGATCAAACCTCCTACAGGATGCCTTCTAAAGTCCAGTTGTAGGGTTAATTACGAGGCCGTGAGAGGTCAGAGGAAAAATGTTCTCAGGCCACCTGGTTTTATTGCACCCTCAAGGAAGTCACCACCAGCTCCAAGGGTTTATGACTGATAATCCCTTTTCCAGCCTTACATGTGGAATGTCCAAGCATATCGGTACGCACATTCTATCACTATACTATCCGCATCACTTTAGGAGAGCACAGACTAGGACCATACTTCCCCCTTCTGGTCTCTCCAAATTGGTAAGATGCTTGTGCTATCTAAAAGATGTGATGACAATGTGACACTTC
>JAKUDI010001460.1:0-26075 GCA_022702515.1 Ilyophis sp. 1 JC-2022
TTGTAAGTGACAGAGATAGCCACGGCTCCTGACGTTGCCACAAATTTGAGCAACAAATCCTTCAGTTTTGACAAGCTTTCTCTTTCATAAGTTTCTTCTTCTTGTACATGCATCCAGATAATTTGTGTCTTTTTTACATTTTTGTCCAATGCAGCTACTCACTAGTGACCTGTCACCCCACCCCGCATCAGAACAGGAACAAAGAAACAGCAATGTAAATTAACACATCAACTGTGAAGTGTCAGTTAAGATTTGCTGGTTGAAAATGCTGTATGTTTTGAGTGTATGTTTGATCTTGTTTCATTAACCCCAGGACGTGCTGCTGACCTTGCTGATGGATTTAGTAGCAGGTAATCAAACGTGGAGGTAGGGGGATCAGAACAAATCACTCACAGAAGTGAGGACTATTACGGGAGTACTACCTATAAATACAAAAAAAGAAAGACAGGAATACTTCCTTCTGGCTAAACAGCTAAATTAAAATAAACCCAATAAAATAGGGTGAACTCGAATACATGAGTGAGAACACAACTAAATCTCCCAAGCTCAATACTGGAGCCAAAACTTAGAAAATCCCCTTAGAAAAGAAAAGAACACCTTTGGCACGTAACAGTAAGACGGCCGGAAGAAGGTGAAATAAAAATGAAACCACCAAAGAAAATATGTCTCAGGACAGCCATGGAAAATGAGTAGCGCAGTAACGCTAACAGGAGGAACAAATTCCATACCTGAAAATAACGCTAGAAGCAAGTCCCTCGTGAACATAAAGCAAGTTAATATAACAAGGTCGCTTGTACCTGGCTATACTTTGCTCAATATTATAATAAAATCATAAAGAAGCACAGGAGAACTCGCCTACTGCCGTTATGTGCGCAACGATTCACACGAGTCCCTCCCCTACCCTGGGAGCAGTTGCTAATTGCCATTCCCTCAAGGCATCGGCTATACTCGGATCTGGCAGGACCGGGGTTCGAATCCCCGATCCTCTGGGCGCAACTGCACAGACTGAAAGGCTGCGCTTTTACTGCTGCACCACCATGGCGCTCTCTGGTATCTGTTATAGTGTGTGGGTGGGCCCCACCGTCTGGTATCTGTTTTAGTGTCTGGGTGGGTCCCACAGTCTGGTATATATTCTAGTGTGTGGGTGGGCCCCACAGTATGGTGTATTTTCTTGTGTGTGGGTGGGTCCCACGGTCTGGTATCTGTTCTAGTGTGTGGGTTGGTCCCACAGTCTGCTATATATTTTAGTGTGTGGATTGGTCCCACAGTCTGGTATATGTTTTAGTCTGTGCATGGGTCCCATGGCATGGTATCTGTTATTGTGTGTGGATGGGTACCATGATCTATGTTCTAGTGTGTAGGTGGGTCCCACAGTCTGGTATCTGTTTTAATGTGTGGTTGGGGCCAACAGTCTGATATCTGTTCAAGTGTGTGGATGGGGGTCAAGGTCTGATATCAGTTATTGTGTGTGGATGGGTACCATAGTCTGGTATCTGTTCTAGTGTGTGGATGGGGCCAATGGTCTGATATCTGTTCTAGTGTGTGGATTGGTACCATAGTCTGGTATGTGTTCTTGTGTGTGGATGTGGCCCATGGTCTGATATCTGTTATAGTGTGTGGATGGGTCCCACGGTATGGTATCTGTTCTTGTCTGTGGATGGGTAACATGGTCTGATATCTGTTCTAGTGGGTGGATCCCACAGTCCAGCATCTGTTCTTGTGTGTGGATGGGTCCCACAGTCTGGTATCTGTTCTAGTGTGTGGTTGTTTCCCACAGTCTGGTATCTGTTCTAGTGTGTGGATTGGCGCGACGGTCTGGTATCTTTCCTAGTGTGTGGGTGGATCCCATGGTCTGATGTCTGTTCTCGTGTGTGGATGGGTACCATGGTCTGATATCTGTTCTCGTGTGTGGATAGGGCTCATGGTCTGATTTCTGTTCTAGTGTGTGGATGGGGCCCAAGGTCTGATATCTGTTCTCGTGGGTGGATGGGTACCATAGTCTGGTATCTGTTCTAGTGTGTGGATGGGGCCCACAGTCTGGTATCTGTTCAAGTGTGTGGATGGGTACCATAGACTGGTATCTGTTTTAGTGTGTGGATGGGTCCCACGGTATGGTATCTGTTCTTGTCTGTGGGTGGGTGCCATAGTCTGATATCTGTTCTAGTGTGTGGGTGGGACCAACAGTCTGGTATCTGTTCTAGTGTGTGGATGGGGCCCAAGGTCTGATATCTGTTCTCGTGTGTGGATGGGTACCATAGTCTGGTATCTGTTCTAGTGTGTGGATGGGGCCCACAGTCTGGTATCTGTTCTAGTGTGTGGATGGGTACCATAGACTGGTATCTGTTTTAGTGTGTGGATGGGTCCCACGGTATGGTATCTGTTCTTGTCTGTGGGTGGGTGCCATAGTCTGATATCTGTTCTAGTTTGTGAGTCGGGCGAACAGTCTGGTATTTGTTCTAGTGTGTGGATGGGACCAACAGTCTGGTATCTGTTCTCGTGTGTGGATTTTCCCAACAGTCTGGTATTTGTTCTAGTGTGTGGGTGGGTCCCACAGTCTGGTATCTGTTCTAGTGTGTGGGTGGGCCCCACAGTCTGGTATCTGTTCTAGTGTGTGGATGGGTATCATAGCCTGGTATCTGTTCTAGTGTGTGGATGGGTATCATAGCCTGGTATCTGTTCTAGTGCGTGGATGTGCCCCACAGTCTGGTATCTGTTCTAGTTTGTGGATGGGCCCCACGGTCTTGTATCTGTTCTAGTGTGTGGATGGGCCCCACGGTCTTGTATCTGTTCTAGTGTGTGGATGTGTACCATGGACTGGTATCTGTTCTAGAGGGTGTGGGTGGTCCCCAAAGGCTAGTATCTGTTGTAGTGTGTGGGTGGGGCCAACAGTCTGGTATCTGTTCTTGTGTGTGGATGGATCCCACAGTCTGGTATCTGTTCTAGTGTGTGTATTTGCCCAAAAGTCTGGTATCTGTTCTAGTGTGTGAGTGGGTCCCATGGTCTGGTTTCTGTTCTAGTGTGTGGATGGGTTCCATGGTCTGGTATCTGTTCACATGTGTGGGTGGGCCCCACAGTCTGGTATCTGTTCTAGTGTGTGGATGGGTATCATGGTCTGATATTTGTTCTCGTGTGTGGATGGGTACTATGGTCTGGTATCTGTTCTAGTTTGTGGATGGGGCCCATGGTCTGATATCTGTTTTAGTGTGTGGATGGGTACTATGCTCTGGTATCTGTTCTAGTGTGTGGATAGTTTAGTGTTATGTGCTCTAACAAGGAGCAAATTAATTCTAATCAAACTGAATAAAATCCTAAAGTTTTAGATTTTATTCTACAATGTGCATTGTATTCTACTTATGAGTCTGTGATGTGGATTCTATTTAATTGTATGCATTGGTTTGGAAAAGATTAACAAAACAAAGGATATTTGGATTAAGTTTATTATGCTAATGAAAACAGGAATTCAAAGAAAGAAAAATACATCCCTTTCACCAGTATTGAATTATACAGTTAGATACTATGCATGCTTTTATATGATTCTTCTCTGGGAGAGGCTATCTTGCAAGTTACAAGCAACTACATCAAACACATTTTACTATAAACCATAGACTTGTAATACACCCAGAAATAAGACACCAATGTAATTTTATCAGAATGAAAAACAAAAGTGTATCCTATCAATTTATAACCCATGTATGTTAAATCAAAGGACAGTACAGAAAAAGCCTTTCAGACTGTGCACTGCTTTTTCTCCTCTGATCCATGATAATTTTAAAGCTCATTTTCTGTATTTTATTAGCTGCAGATGGAGCATTGCTGAACTGTGCTGGTAAAACACCCATGATAAGTGTAGGCAAACTAAAGTGGATGTTGCAGTGATTTAATTAACTTCGCCTTGATTCAATTAGTTTTAGGGTTTGTGCCAGATTCTACATGGAAAACAGTGTAAACAGTGTGCATGCACACAAGCAATAATAGAAATTCAAGGAATAAGAGAATGGGCAAACTCTGCCATGTTGACAGCTCACACAGAGAGAGGAAGGGAGGTGGAACAGCTCACACAGAGCGAGGAAGGGAGGTGGAACAGCTCACACAGAGAGAGGAAGGGAGGTGGAACAGCTCACACAGAGAGAGGAAGGGAGGTGGAACAGCTCACACAGAGCGAGGAAGGGAGGTGGAACAGCTCACACAGAGAGAGGAAGGGAGGTGGAACAGCTCACACAGAGAGAGGAAGGGAGGTGGAACAGCTCGCACAGAACGAGGAAGGGAGGTGGAAGCTCTTCCTGTGGAGCGGCTCATCTGCGGTGCATCTGGCCTTTAACATCCTCTGCTCATGTGTGGCCACACCCACTGTAGATACAACACAAGTAAGTGAACATATACTACATATCAAACGGTTCACCTGCTCCTTCTGCTTACAGAAATGCATACATGTGCACTGAAAATTTGGTCTCTCATATGTATGTCCTTTGATTACAATGCAAGTTATCTGATTGCAATTTTTTTTTTTTTAATGATCCATATATTATTTCTGTGAGATTTTAGATGTGATATTACCTTTTTATATGGAACTGGTGATTTGTTTCCTGTAGGCATCATTTGGATCTAGGAATCCTTTCGCATCGATCCAGTTTTCAAGTATTCGTTTAGTCTCCGGTTTCATGAGATCTGTTTTGCTTTCCAGGAGTTTGAACCATGTGTTCACCATGTCTTTAGCTTGCTCTGGAAAACTGTGTTCAAAAGTGTCCAATCTGGTCAGACTCATGTCTTCATTCTGAAAATGTTTATTTTCCAGCATAAATGTTGGCGTTGCACCTATGATGGTCAGTTTGAAGGTGCCCTCAACGTCATCCCTGCTGATGGTTTCAGCCAATAACCTCGTGAGCTCTGGAGATTCTGCAGTAGGGAACTTATTATTTCGCTCATATGGTGCATAAACAACTGGAAGTTGACATTGTGCATGATCCGATGAGTCTGCTGCTACATCAAACATCGCTTTACTTAATTTGCTTTCTGTGGTAAAATTTTCAGATGCCAATATAATGTGCTTTGATGGTTGTTTATCTCCATTGATGATTTGTGTAGTTCCTTCAGATTGCTCTGTCACTTCCTCACTTTTCTTTTTTATAGCATTCAGAATTTTATTTTTCTTTTCAACTCCCACCGATATCTTCCAGGACCCTTTCATAACTTCTTTGATCCACGCATCTCGTTGAATAAAAGACTCAAAGTGGGTTGGTGTTTTCTCCAGGGCCTCAGCCTCCTGAGCTCGCAGGTTATCTGCTGCAGATGCAATGTCTTCCTTACTGGAATTTGGATTCATTCCGTGTGCCATCGCGTGATACACGTCTCCTTTCTCTACACTCACTGTTCGATTATTGATTTGCACATCATAATGCCCATCTGGGTGTTCGTCACTCTTAGGCCTGTAGATTAGTGTCACAGTTTGAATGGCATCGTCAGTGCTGGGGTTCATCTCCTGCATTTTGATAAGCTTTCCATCTTTATCCTCTGTTAAGATCACAACCTTAGTGCGAGTAGTTTCTGACAGGACTTTGATATCGACATTGCTACCAGTCGTCTCTGTATCCTTGACCTTTTCAGCATGCGACATTGACTGTTGACCTGACCCTCCTGCCTGAGCATCTCCTGGCATGTGTGTTTTATATGTACTCTCCTGTGCGGCTTTGAGATTTTCCGCCGATTCCTTAGTATTTAAACGTGAGCTCACACGGTCCTTAATGGCAGCATTTACCTTGCCTTGAACTTTACTAACAAGGTGACTGGAGAACTTCTGGTGAAACACTTGAACTAAAGCCTTTGCCAGTAAAGTGCTGATGGTGTTGATTATTTCCTTCCTGAAGTCATTTAGCATGTTCTTTTCTGACTCTGATAGGTCACTTGTCTGCACAATTCTATTGGTTCTTTCCCTGTTTAAATCTTCCAGCCCTTTACGTAGTCCATCGAAGAAATCTTCTGAGAGGGTGAGCACTGAACTGACTGCATTTGCTGCCATATTAGAAAAATGTAACCCTTGGCTAGCAATCAGAATTGCCTTAATTGCTCCTGTAGCGTCTTTCATCACAGTGTCAAGCACATTGATGATGGACGCGTTAAGCTGGTTCTGCCAGCCGAGGTCTACAGAAAATGGCGCTAATGCATTGGTGCTAAGCTTTGTGAAAATAGCCAGTAATTTAGGCTTTATTATGTCGCTCCTCAAGAGGTCCTGGAATTCCAGTTTATTCTCAATGTGTGAGAGTATAATTGAGTCTGTTAATGCATGCAGGGGATCCTTTCCCATATTGGAAGTCACTTCATTAAGGATTCCGTTTTTCACTGCTATTTCTATTCCTGCTAGTATTTGAGCAATTATTGCTTTCTCTGCCTTCCCAATTCCATAGGAAACTGTTTCCTCTACAATTGTTTTAGCAGTGACGGTTACTGAATTCTTCATATTGGTCTTCATAGCAACACTAAAGCCTTCTTTAGCTTCACTGGACAAAAACTTTGGCATTGCCTTTAGCTGTTTCCCAAATCCCTTTGCTAACGTTTTTGCAGCTTTGAAGCCCTTTGAAACCAGCTTTCCAATTCCAAACCCAATGAGAGAGACAGCAATAGAAATGGCCTTTTCTATTGCCCATGATTCCCAGCTGAATTTTCCTGTTATCATAGACTCTATGCCAGTGATACAGTCTGAAATTCCTTCAACGATGAGCCCCATACCGACTTGTGCTAGTGCACCAAATGTAAAGGCAGTGAGCAGTGTCCCTCCCACAATCTGTGCAACTCCGAGTAAGAACACCACCAGAGCTTCCCATGGGAAACGAGGCTCCTCCTCCAAAGAAAAGACGTAGTGCAGACCTCGATCGTAGAGATTGAATGCTTCCATTTGGAGCTCTTCTTCAGACTCTGACACCAGGGTGAAGACTGGAGCTTTCTTTGCAACAGCATCTCCCCCCTTTTCTTTAATTTCTTCCAGTTTCTTGATGGCTTCACTGATGTTGTTATCAAGGAAACCGAGCATGTTGCACTTGGTGGTGAACTGTTTTTCAAGGCTGCTGATCTTACTCTCTGTAGATTTGGGTGAGGACATTTTTATAAAACTCAGGCCAGCCATACATTCCTCACTAAAGTACTTCAGAGAATTCTGCGCCTTCTTCAGATCTTCTGTGGCTTGAGTGAGATAATTTTCTGTTTGCTGCATTACCAGACAGTAAGCATGGTTGTAAAATGCTATGGCTGCCCAACTTGCATCTTGAGTCATGGCTTTTTGAAAAAGCTTGATGCTGACATTCCAGTTATTGTCCTTCATTGCAACATTCCCAAACTTGATGTAGTGATAAATGCTAGAGGTGGGGGAACTCTGACTTACAGACTGCTGTTTTGCCAAGGCCAAATCA
Organism: Ilyophis sp. 1 JC-2022; assembly: GCA_022702515.1. Taxonomy (NCBI): domain Eukaryota; kingdom Metazoa; phylum Chordata; class Actinopteri; order Anguilliformes; family Synaphobranchidae; genus Ilyophis; species Ilyophis sp. 1 JC-2022. The sequence goes on from JAKUDI010001460.1 coordinate 7,398, forward strand.
TCTCTCAAGCTTTGCTCCAGTTCAGTTCTCATCAACTGGTCAATTTCTTTTGATTTTCTTTGCAGCCAAATCCCCCAGAACTCATTCATGATGGGGACAACAGCCTTCTGTTCATCTTCTTCCGTGCTCTTATAAATGTCCCTAAGGGTTTTGCAATACTCTGAAAAGAGGTCCTCTCGCAGTTTCATCTCATCAATGTCATTCTGCATGTCTTGTATCTTCTCTACTGCAAGACTATCCCTCATGTTTTTAGCTTCCTCCAGAGATGACACTGTTCTGTAACACTCTTGTAGATGATCAGTAGACATGATTATCTGAGCAGATCCAGGGTTACCTTTGCGTGCAGTTCGCCCAAAAGCCTGGCGTTCCACTCTTTCATTCTCAGAAAGGAAAGTGAGGATCACAAATAATCCTCCATTTAGGTTCACTTCTGTAGTGACTTTTATATTTGTCCCACGCCCCGCAAGGTTTGTGGCAAGAACCACATCACCAGGAATTAATTCGTTATCTAGTGCACCCAAGCTGTTTGTGTCACTGCGCGCATAGATAATGACTTGACCTGGAATGCTGTCTTTTAGCTCTTCATGGAGGTCATTGACTTTATTGATAGTTTCACAGATCACCAGGGCTGCTCTCCCAGTGCTGTATACATTTCTGGAAATTTGATCCAAAAGTACACGTTTAATTTCAGATTTCCACTCTTCAGTAGAGGCCTTGAGAATACCTCTATCCTCAAATAACTTTTTCCTGTTGAAAGATGGCATTTCACAGGCAGAGATATTTGGATATTGGTTATTCAGAAACATCATGTCTGCTTTGCTCCCAAGTGTCCCTGTCATTCCATATATTTTCCCATTGTACTTCTCAAAAAAGGAGACATTGGAAACATAGTTTGTCACTGCTGACATTGTGCTTATTTTGATTTGGTGTTTAATCTCCACAAACTGCTGCAGACCTTCACCCCATTGCTTATTCATTTCAACAATACCTGTGGATTTGAAATCCACAGGATAGATATGCTCGTCTTCCACAACATATTCCTGTCCCCTTTTCAGTCTCATGGCTAAAAAGGCATTCTGAACCCATGTTGCCAATTTTTGCTCCACCAGATCTTTCAGGAATCCAGGGATGTTGATTTTCTTTGTATTGTTTTCAGATGGAGTGTAGTGCAGCTGACCAGATATAAATTCTGCAATGGGCTCAATGAGGATTTCTTCTGAATCATAGAGAGGACAACACAGGCCGTCATCTAAAACAAGAAATTTAAGGTTTTCAATGACCTGCTCTTTCAGACATTCCTTTTTAAGACTAAGCGATCCATTGCTATCTAAAGCATAAACAGTAAACCCATAGTGGACATAGTCCTCAATTTTTTGGAAGAAATCTAGCTGAGCATCCTGATTCACACTTTTCAGTTTTGTAAAAATTTCATCTTTATCACTGTTGTAGATTTCCTCTGTAAATCCTTTATGGACAATGTTGCATTCTTCAGCAATCTTCAAAATGTCCATCGCATCATTAATTTCAGTTTCCTCTGTGTCCATTGAGTCAAATATGGCCTTGAAGAATGAAGCCGGGGGACCATGTACAAACGTCTGGTATCCTGTAGTCAGGAAACCATACTGGTGTACATGGCCCCAGATCATGGTCAGAATAATGTTCAGGTGCTGCATGGAGACCATGGGACTGGACAGGTAGGTCACCTGTATTCCCTGGTCCAGTAACATTAAGTCCACTTCATCGATTATGATGCACTCATAGCTGCGATCAGGCCTCACGTCCTTCATCTCAAATATCTGTCGAAGGTGATCTGCAGCATAGGTCTCAACAGTTCCATAGATTATATCCTTCTGGTAGCATATCTTTCGATCTGTGTTCTTGGTTTTATTGGTGTTGGTGTCCACTGTGAGGTAAAAGTATCTGAAGAAGTCAGCGCATTCTGCTGCATCTCTTTGGCATAACACTGGAGAACTGGACACCACATCTACTTTTTCACCCCTGAGTGCACGCAGTGCTGCAAACATTGCTACCACAACAGACTTCCCTTCCCCAGTGCCCATCTGCAGAAGCTTTCCATTGTCAGTCAAGGCTAAGAAGCACCAGCTTGCCATTTGAGTGCCTCTGGGCCACCACTTGCCCCCAGCTATATGATGATGTACAGCATTGCATAAGACAGCCAGGACCTCCTGAAGGTCCTCGGTTCTCTTGCTGTTGCTCAGTATCCGAGCTTTCTGTGCATCTGCATAGTTTTCAATTTCACCAGTTTCTATCAGGTATTTTACATGCGATATTATAGTGTATGATTTCAGCAGTGTATCTTCATCAAGGTCTTCCATGGCCCTTATTTCATCAAAAAGAGTATCAAGACTTTTTTCTTTCTTTCCTTTGCAGATTTCTTGCAAATTCTGAATCACTTCCTGGGTTCTTGATAAATCGAGGATTTCAAGGATACATCGCTTGTCCTCATCTCTCCACTCTGATGACAATTGATATGTTGTAATCAACTGTAAAATCTTCATGATGGAAATAAAGCTTTCATCCTGATGGTGCCCAGCTAATGTTTGAAGGAGGAATACAGCCTTTTCTGGTGACCAAAGTCTCTGAACTACAAGATTCAACACCTTCTGCATCAGTACTTTTGCAGGTTCTGAGGCTTGGAATTGTATTGCACAGGCAAATAGACTCTGAAAACACCATGTGACTACAGGAGAATCCCTGTTTCCCTTTTCTACTGCTTCTCTGGTAACTGCTTTCAGGAGAGTCTCAAGAAAGTTAAGAACAAATACATCTCGAGAAGATAATTGCGTTCCAGTTAATTGTTTTGAGCGGGTCATAACCTGCCACCTTACAGTTAGTTTTAGATCAGCATGGAGCACATTGAATATTTCCCGAACAAAACTCTGCCTCACTTCCATTTTGTCACTGTAACATTTACCCATGAGGCTTTGCAGTTCCTCTGCTACAAACCCCAGGGCATCATTGTCCTTGAGTCTTGAAAAGTTGAGATTATGGCCAGCACTGAGACATCCTTTTTCAATGATAAATCCACGAATAAGCTGAGGTTCTCTTCCTTCCATCACCTCGAAGCTGTATTGAAAATAATCAGTGATAAAGTCTTCAATGGCACCATACACAATGTCTGCTTTATAAACATCAATGTATGACTCATTAATCCTCGTCCTGTTTGTGTTGATTGAAATTCCAAGCTGCTTGTAGAAGTCAGACCACTCCTTTGTTTCCTGCTCTGAAAGAGCACCAGAGCTTAGCACAATATCTAGTTTGTTTCCCATGCAGATTTGCATGGCTGCTACCATGGCTGTGACACACGGGTCATCTTCAAAACCAAACAGCTTAGGTGGTTGACTTTTCTCTGTCAGAACTATTGCACACCAGCACATCATCTGACTCCGGGATGGCCACCAGCCTTTTGACTGGAAAACTGCTTTGCACAGCTGAGTCAGGATTTCTTGGATATGGGAATCATTTATGTTCTCATTATTATAGTTACGGTTTAAAACAAGTTGACCTTCTGGGTCAATTTGTGAATGTCTCAGACTGTGAGCTGTCATTCTCTGTATCCTGTTTAACTCATTGTTATCGCAATTCCAGCGCATCTGAATTTCAGCTACAGTTTGTGAAGTATCAGAATCTTGGTTTTCAAGGACCTGTAGGAGAATTGTGTGGAAATTCTCAGGGTGAGAGAACTCAAGAGCCTCAATGAGAGATCGGTTAGAGTTATCTTTCCATGCTGGAGATACATCATACACTTGTAGTAAAGTAAAGATTTTAGTTATTGAAGCATCCTCTGTATATCTCTCTGACAGTGCTTTGAGCAGACTCAGTACCTCTGTAGGGTTCCATCCATTTGTTTGCATAAGTCTGAGGTGCATCTCAGTGACTTCTGAGTGGGTTTCTTCCTCGTTGAGATTTGTGAGTGTGGAGAACAGAAGCCTCAAGCACTGGACTTCCATGTTTAAAACAAACACAGAGGCCATTCCGACTACCTTCTGCAGTGACTCTGTGAGAGTGCAGAGGAAGTTTAGAACAAAGAGAGTCTGAGCAGAGAGGTCTCCCTCAGTCCACCGTCTGGCTATTTGAACTGCATCATTGCCAGAGTCATCATGGTCAGTGAAAAAGTGCACAAGGCTCAAATACAGGGCTTGTGTGAGCAAGAAATTCTCAAAAATGTTATCTGCTGATTGGCTGATAGTCTCCACCAGGGACTGCACATTATTAGAGAAGCTTTGCAGAGAAACTCCCTCCGATGTCTCCAGAGACAGGATACACAGCTGTGTGAGAAATACCTGTGCGTGCTGTAACGTTCTGAGGGGCGGACGACCATTCATCCATTCATCAAACAGAAGGCTGTCGAGGACTGAAATAATCTGCCCCAGTTCATCAGCTGTCAGCTGGCTGAAATTGAGGCTTGAAACTGCGAAGCCACATTTTGATGAGAGGACTTCTAGGAGATCATAACTGAATTTGTCTGGTTCATCTGTCGAAAACTCATCCAGCTCCTGTTTTAATACGGATTGCTTACGTTCAAATTCCACTGACCTTCTGCTCAATTGTTGCTCTAGTTGCTGTTCAGCACGTTGTTGTGATTGTTGCAGCCTTTGGCTCAGTTTTTCTCTTCTTTCCTGCTCTTCCCCAAGTTTCTGTCTTTTTTCTCGGTCCCTGATTGGCTTATGAAAGCAGTCACTACAGAAGTATTCAGAAACGCGCACCTCCCTGAAGTATTCACCTCCATTGAACACATATTGAACTTTTTGATCAATAATGCGCTTTGTTAAATCTGAGAAGGAATAGCAGGGAGGCAGTACTCCGTCACACCTGGCACATCTCAGGCTGTCCCCCATGTTACTTTCTGTTGGTACTTTGTTCCCCATGTTTATCCTTTAATCTGTTGCTTCTTTTTGTAAAGTATTTTTCTGAAAGATATAAAACATTGCCAATTTAAGGAGTTTATATTTGCATTAATAAAAAATTAATCTTACATTATTTACATATTCAGGTCATCTTTAAGTTTCCAGGTAAAATGCAAAAACTTTTCATTAAGTTCATCACAGTGTTTTCACAACATTTACCTTGTCACACAGTAAATCATGGAGCGTGTATGTGATTGACAAAAACTCATCACCTGATCACATATGGAGGTAGATTTGTGTCTTTATTATGCAATCAAACAGAATAGGTTTGCAATCAAAAAAAAGATTTGAGAGCAAAAGTATCAATACAAATCCAAAAGTTTTGTTTGCAAATCCAAAAGTTTTGTTTGCAAATCCAAAAGTTTTGTTTGCAAATCCAAAAGTTTTATTTGCAAATCGAAATGTTTTGTTTGCAATTCTAAAACTTTTATTTGCAAATCCAAAAGTTTTGCTTGCTACTTCATCCAGTTAATTTTGTGTCTTTATTATTGAATTTTAAAAAAAATGGTTGCAATCAAAATATAGTTTTGAGAGCAAAAGTATTGGCACCGCAAACAAAAATGTTTTATTGCAAGTAAAAATAAATGTGTTTGTTTGTTTGCAAATTTTGTTTTGCTTGCAAATCTTTTTTTTGTTTGTTTGCAAATCTTTTTTTTGTTTGTTTGCAAAAAAAATTTTTGCTTGCAAATTTTTTGTTTGTTTGCTAATTTTTGTTTGCTTGCGAATCTTTTTTTTGAAAAGAAAAACCTCGTGGGCGGGACCTACACTGAAATCTGTAAGACACGTCTCTATAGGACAAATTAGCGTGACGTCACAACAGCAAATAACTGACTTCCGGGTGGATAATGGCTCTGCGGCTCTGCTCGTATAGCAGGCAGTGTTTATGTGTCATTTAACCAAGGTACGAACACGTAAAGTCAATGTTGGAATATAAAAATAATTTGTGAAAACTCAACGAAATTGTTTTATTTATATGATTGACATGATGTGGTCTATGGTCTAGCTAGCTAATGTAACTAACGTTAGCTGTCAGCACCCCCCTAACGTTGTAGCTAACCAACATCATGAACATGAATAACCAGTGCAAACTAGCTAGCTAGCGTTATTGGAAACCCTACTACTGTAACGTTACCAACTAAACAAGTTAGCTAGCTACACAACAGGCAAGGTCGGATTTAACGTTTAATCGTTTCATGTTTGTAACGTTATCATCCCATCGTTTCTGAGCGTCTGGTGTTTATTAGCTAACGTTAGCTGTCAACAACGTTTGTGAAGGACATGAGCAATACAATCAGAAGTTCCCCCCATGTTTCTGACACTTTGAAACTTATGTTGGGCGTCTCTGTGTCCACAAACTACTCTATTTGACCAAAATGTGTATAAAATGCTATACAATTCTGTTTTGGACACGGTCTTATACAAATGAACTATAACCTCTGTTTTTATTTTATGTTTTATAGCCAACCAGTGACAGTAACGTTAAGTTGTTAGTTTGATTCAGCAAGCAGAAGTTATTCAAGTTCAAATTCAAGTCCTGATCTAACAAAGCAAAGTCAAACCAGTAATACTGTAACGTTAGTGTTCTGCTTTACAGAAGAAACTGTGCACTGTTCGTTATTTGTTTTTACAATTCAGATTTTAACTTGTGTTTTTACTGTAACGTTAACGTTATTGACAACTCAACCTCTGGATTCTTAGCTGGCTAGCTAACGTTACAAGTACAACAGACAGATAGCCAAACATTGTTTCATTGATTGATAGATAGTTCGTTCATAGCTGGAATTACCTACTATTTTTTTCTGAGGGAAGCAGCTAACGTTAACGTTAGCTAAGTTCGCTAACACCGTATTTTCATCTAAGTTAGCGTTAACAAGTAGCTAACGTTAGCTAGCGAGCTATATGGTTACCTTCACTAGCTAGCCAAACGGACTGTATGATCCTCTATTTTAAGTCTCTGAATCCACAGGTTCCGTTGGGTCGATTTAGACTTTAAAGCGGGGAATCGGAAAAAGCCCAACCCACGGTGCCTGATTACATTTGGCATTACAGCCCCAAACACAACACGATTTCGGCATAGTGTACGTTAGCTAACTGTTTCTACACAGCTCCGACTGGTTCAGTCGGTTTTGAAGTGCTGAGTGGCCACCCGGAAGTATCGTAGCAACCTCTGTTTACAAACATTCTGATTTGTCGTATAACGTTAACGTTACAGTAAAAACACAAGTTAAAATCTGAATTGTAAAAACAAATAACGAACAGTGCACAGTTTCTTCTGTAAAGCAGAACACTAACGTTACAGTATTACTGGTTTGACTTTGCTTTGTTAGATCAGGACTTTAATTTGAACTTGAATAACTTATGCTTGCTGAATCAAACTAACAACTTAACGTTACTGTCACTGGTTGGCTATAAAACATAAAATAAAAACAGGTTATAGTTCATTTGTATAAGACCGTGTCCAAAACAGAATTGTATAGCATTTTATACACATTTTGGTAAAATAGAGTAGTTTGTGGACACAGATGTCTTGTTTCCACTTGCACATTCGACCCGTTCCAGAGCCGCGCTGGCTCGACTTCTGAGCATTTCCATTAGTTCAAATTCGAGCCGCGCCAACGAGACCCACTCCAAAAACGGCCCGATTTGTCCTCTGGTGCTGGCTCGAATATAATGGAGCCGCCAGTGCGTTGCTATGGTGATTCACCACAGCAACGTAGCCGAAGAAGACGCGCTTACTCATTTTGTCGGCTGTTTAATAACAACAAAAAAATGGAAAAAATAAACAACCCGTGGGGTTTCGAGGAAGTCCAGGCCCTTTTAATGATTTGGGCAGACGAGTCGGTTCAGCAGCAGCTGAATTCATCGCTCAGAAACGAGAATAAATAAATGTTAATTGAAAAAAAGAATCCGATCCAGTACGAAACTATTTTCTATGCCTATTTTGAACCGATCCAACGATCGCGGACTCTGCTGGTTTAAACAATGGAGGCCTGTCACATAGAACTAGAACTGTCGTTACCAATGGTTACAGGGACGCGCCGCCATGTTGGAGGTCCATCCCTAACAGAGACGCTTAACGTTACCACTGAACTCGTAGTGTTCGCTACTCCATGAAACGAGTTTCATGCTAACGCTACTATGATTGCTGTCCTACAATGACGAGCTTATGCACTGCGTACTGATGTGCGAATAAAACTGGGAAAAGGCGAAAATGTCCTTTTACATGATAATTTGAGGACTCACCATAGTAGCTAAACCACCAGGCAGGGTGAACGAACTCAATTTTACGACCGAAAGAAGAGACTGGTGGTTGAAAGCAGTGAGCAGGGTTTAGACAGCATAGGCTCGGATCATTAATGGTAAATTACGCTTCATGAACAAATTATAAAGTTAGCCAGTTAATATATACATAACTAGCTGGCCTAATGTACATCTACGTGCATTATCTTAATGTTAGAAAGTTAAAAGTGAATTAATCGCTTGGTTTAGCTAACGTTAGTAGCTATATCATTTGTGTGAACGACTGCTACGCCTGCAAAACATTAATGTTAACCTAATGCGATACGTCAAGCATATTGTGAACATCAAAACAGTGTTCATTTAAACTATTATTACATTGCTAGGGGTGCTACGTTGTACGATGTCTCGCAAATAGATTGGATAAACTGTAAACATTAGCTACCTGTGCTGGCCAGGCAGGGTGCGAGCAATATGAGAGAATCCAGAAGAGGGCGAAAATAAAATGTAACGTTACGATAGTAAGCACCAAATAACAATGTATTTGAAAGTAATAATTAAAGTAACGGTAAATGTACTTTATGTGTAGAACTGATTTGCCTTTTATGGTGTCTACAACTGAAGTTCCCTATCGGGAAAAAAAGTTATTATATTCTATCCATCGAGCTAAAATGTTTTATTGCTGAAGTAGGCTACTGTAGCCTACCTAACATGTAACGTATCGCTTTGCTCCCATATTAACTGCACAAGCACTTTACTTACCAAGGTGGTATACTACAAAGCAGGATTACTGAGTTAGTACTAGCTGGATAACTCAATAAAACACAGAACAGCTCTTTCTACTTCAGCCCATGCATGTTCCAGATTTGGGAGGGTTCCGGGGTTTACTCTGTAATTAATCTTACTTCGTACGTATACCCCCGCGATACTCCTTATAATATTTGTTTATGTTGGTATTATTAGAATAGAATATAATAACTTTTATTTCCCGCCAGGGAACTTCAGTTGTAGCCCCAGCAACAACAAAAAAGACATAGACAGTGGGACCCACAACACACAAACAAACATATCAAACAAAGATATCCAACAGAATCATTACATCAATCAAGTGAATGAAAGTGCAATACAGCCATGATTAAAAATGGCCCCCGCTGTCCCGAGATGTCCAGTGTCACCAAGCAGTCCAACGCACAAACTCCACATCCACGAATTTCCTCCATACATGATGCAGTGCCGCGGTCTCTGTACACCGCCAAACTGAGAAATTGTTTCGTTATGTTGTGCACTGTATATTTTGTATATTGCTGAGCTACCTGTAAGCATTGCGTAAAGCAAATTCAGATGATGGCAATAAAGGGAAATTAAGCAACCTCCCGATTAAATGTGATAGCCTATTAGTTTGCTTTGCATAACGTTATGGAACACCAGCATTTGGTCTTCCAGTAAGGCGGTTTGCGTTAAAAGTGGTCGTGTCTGGCCAAATTGTGACGTAGGTGACAGGCCTCCATTGAATGTGTTTAGCGAAGATCAATCCACATAAATAACGACCGGGAGGGAGGCCTTTTGTGATAACATATGTCTGCGCTGACGGATACGTTGTTGCTTTTGAAGCAACATATTCCACAACACCAACACAAACAAACCCAACTCGTAGTTCGCCATGTTATAATAGCTAACATTAGCAAGGTACTTTGGAACAGCTGTGTCGCGTTACCTAGCAACGATACATAACGAATCTCTGGCAGAGAACCAGCTCGGATTAATGGAAAAGTAATTTTTAGCCGCGCTGTACGTCTCGCATTTGGGTTGCGTTGGCTCTGGAACGGGTCGAATGTGCAAGTGGAAACAAGACAAGAGTTTCAAAGTGTCAGAAACATGGGGGGAACTTCTGATTGTATTGCTCATGTCCTTCACAAACGTTGTTGACAGCTAACGTTAGCTAATAAACACCAGACGCTCAGAAACGATGGGATGATAACGTTACAAACATGAAACGATTAAACGTTAAATCCGACCTTGCCTGTTGTGTAGCTAGCTAACTTGTTTAGTTGGTAACGTTACAGTAGTAGGGTTTCCAATAACGCTAGCTAGCTAGTTTGCACTGGTTATTCATGTTCATGATGTTGGTTAGCTACAACGTTAGGGGGGTGCTGACAGCTAACGTTAGTTACATTAGCTAGCTAGACCATAGACCACATCATGTCAATCATATAAATAAAACAATTTCGTTGAGTTTTCACAAATTATTTTTATATTCCAACATTGACTTTACGTGTTCGTACCTTGGTTAAATGACACATAAACACTGCCTGCTATACGAGCAGAGCCGCAGAGCCATTATCCACCCGGAAGTCAGTTATTTGCTGTTGTGACGTCACGCTAATTTGTCCTATAGAGACGTGTCTTACAGATTTCAGTGTAGGTCCCGCCCACGAGGTTTTTCTTTTCAAAAAAAAGATTCGCAAGCAAAAAAAAGATTTGCAAGCAAAAAAAAAATTGCAAGCAAAAATTTTTTTTGCAAACAAACAAACAAAAGATTTGCAAACAAACAAAAAAAAGATTTGCAAAAGAAAAAAAAAATTTTGCAAGCAAACAAACACATTTATTTTTACTTGCAATAAAACATTTTTGTTTGCGGTGCCAATACTTTTGCTCTCAAAACTATATTTTGATTGCAACCATTTTTTTTTAAATTCAATAATAAAGACACAAAATTAACTGGATGAAGTAGCAAGCAAAACTTTTGGATTTGCAAATAAAAGTTTTAGAATTGCAAACAAAACATTTCGATTTGCAAATAAAACTTTTGGATTTGCAAACAAAACTTTTGGATTTGCAAACAAAACTTTTGGATTTGCAAACAAAACTTTTGGATTTGTATTGATACTTTTGCTCTCAAATCTTTTTTTTGATTGCAAACCTATTCTGTTTGATTGCATAATAAAGACACAAATCTACCTCCATAATCACATGGCCTTGCTGCTGATTGGCGACAACACTCAATTAAGAAGTGGAGAGTGTTCACTGAGTGGTGACATGATGGGGAAGTTGGGTGCAAATGGTTTCATTACAAGTAAAGTACTACATCTATGCATATATGGGCTCTCTGCCAGTTTCATGCCAGTGAACAACAAAAATGCAACTCTTTTATAATGGGACCAAAATCCTGAAGCTGGAAGCCACACAAACATGAAGTGTATATGGTAGTCGCTGTTTCTCTTAGGGGTTAAGAAATGTTTCTCTTAGGGGTTTTTGTAGCAGTGTGGGAGAATGAGGGTGTTGTAATACTATTTATATTTATTGAACCCCACGTTTGGGAGAGGTGGTTTTGTGCAGGTGGCAGCCTATATGCTGTATATGCAGTGCCCTACATATGTATTGGGACAAGGGAAGCATTTTTTAATTATTATTTGGCTCTATACTTCAAAAGTTCAGATTTGAAACCAAGTCATTCATATGAGGTTAAAGTACCCATTTCAAACTTTTGTTAGAGGGCATTTGTATACATATAACAAATTATAACTTTTTACATGGTCCCCCTTTTTCAGGCTAACTAATGTAATGGGACAAATTAGCATCATGTGAAATAAAGCAGCCATGTTTAGTATTTGATTACATATCCTTTGCATGCCATGAATTGTTGATGTCTGTGACTCAACAACATCAAAAGACTCTTGGGGACAGATTTACTAAGGAAATGGTAGCAGCACAAAACATTCGCTATATTCGGTTGCAGACACATTAACAACCGATTTAATATGACAGGTCTTAATTACGCCATAAAGGAAATTAAAAGCCTTCATTCGTAAATTTGCAGTATGAGACACCCATAGAAATGGTCAGAAACAATGACCCGTCCAGAGGCGCTAAGAAATGGATACGGAGCAACTAGGCACACATAGCGAGATACCACAAGAAGAAAAAACTGAAAATGATGAGGTACACATACAGAGCGTATGAAGGTACAACTGTATTCACAATGCATTATACAGTAAAACCTTGACATACGAGTGCACTAACTTACGAGTATTCCGAGTTACGAGCCGTTGCTCGGACAATTTCTTGCTTCGCCTTACGAGCCTAGACCCGAGTTACGAGCAGAGCAAGCAGAGCGAGCTTAGAAATTTCAGAATTTATAGAAAAGAAACATCCAGAAAAGTGGCAACTGGTCGTGCGTTGGCGTTGTGTAATGACACTTGCCTAACGCATTTCCGAAAAATTCTGTAGGGAAGGAAGAAACAAACCACCATGGATAGGTTTTTATCAAAACGCCCTGCAGATCAGAGTCAGAAAAGCGTGACGAAAAAGCCAAAAATCAATGAAAAAGATGCAAACGTCACTGATGAAGATGAAAACATCACTGACGAAGATTAAGTGTAAGTGAAGAATAATAATGTAGCAATTAAGATTAGAACCAGTTTATTTCTTTATATTCTATTTTATTATCTTTGTATTATGTTTTGTATTAATTATTTATTATTTATAAATACATTTCTCATTTTTATAACTACGTAACAAAGAAATTAGGGTATTTTTTTGGGGGGCTGGAACGGATTAATGGTATTTCAATTAATTTCAATGGGGAAAATTGATTTGATATACGAGTAAACCGAGTTACGAGCTCGGTCACGGAACGAATTAAACTCGTATGTCAAGGTATTACTGTATATATAAATGGTAAATGGACTACACTTATATAGCGCCTTTATCCAAAGCGCTTTACAATGGCCACTCACTCACCCGTTCACACACACATTCACACACCAATGGCGGCAGCCACCATGCAAGGTGCTAGCCTGCTCATTGGGAGCAATTGTCAGTGTCTTGCCCAAGAACACTTCGACATGTGGACAGGAGGAGCCGGGGATCGAACCGCCAACCCTGCGATCAGCGGACGACCCGCTCTACCTCCTGAGCCACAGCCGCCCAAATAGCCTACCCCTACTGAATGTATGGGTACAACAATTGTTTAAATTCAGAACTGCTGATGACTTCAATAGAAGTCTTCCATCCTTTCAATAAAACAAATATAATGTCATATGATATCTGAAAATAAAAGAGGAGTGATTGGTAGAAACGTGTGAAGTAGCATGTTTTCGTTCTGCTGAGGGTGTGCATACACAGCCCGACAGCTTTCTCCAGCATCCTGTGTGTGAGATATAGGCTCTGTCAGTGCAGAGAAATTAGCGCCTGCTTTCAGGAATTCTGAAAATTCTTACACAAAGAGTCGCAATTAATGCCTTAGTAAATTAGATGGAATACTTAATTGGCCTAATTCATGTAATCTCCTCCCTGTTTTAGCGCATTCACTCCAGTTTTACATTTGCATGAACAAATTGAACTATGCATCAAAAGGAAAGTTGCAGAGTAATCCCCGCAAAACATCCTAATGGTGATTCTGACCCATTGTGACCGTTTAGTAAATCCGACGTAGATATTGCGACCTTGTAGCGACTACTTTTCCATGGGAAAAGCAGTTACAATCCTTAGTAAATCCGGCCCTGATAACAGTTAATGACTAACACTTATTACTTGCTATTTATGTTGCTAAGAAACACCTGTGAAGCCATTTGTCCCAAACATTATGGTTTTCAGCTGTCAATCTCCAGCACAATTACACAATTACAAAGCCATTTTTTTGCCATCGTGTTTTTGCACAATTACAAAGCCAGTTGGCAGGTCATCTCATCTCATCATCTCTGTCTCACTATAAAGCAAATATTGGAAAGATTTGTTCAGCCTTTTTCATATAGTGAAGTACATTTAAAAATTTGCATTAAGATTAGGTTAAGATTAAGATTTATTTTCCAACAGCCCAACTCAAACACCAATCACTAAAGTAGACATAGCAATATGTCGGGAATGATATGGACTAATTATTTTGATGGGTCATAATTCTGTTTATGATATAGTTTTTAAATAAACCTTTACAATTCTATGATAACAGATTTAACATTAGGGCATAAAAATGGTAACAGCAAAATGCTAATGGAACACTCTATGAATAATCGCAGTTTGACAGCTACAAGCCCTGGGAACATTAATATTTGTTATAGTAAATGTAGACATAGTGTCCAGGACAGCATGTGCATAGGATACTTTATTACTTTACTCATAAGCACAAAGATATGTGTCTTCTTAGATAGTGTTTAATTTGGTACAGATATATGGGGCCTCGTACCCATAAAATGTGTTCTTATGTGGCAGATAAGAACGGTTTGGCCATTCACCATTTTTTATTTATTTTTGTATTTACTCGTTGGTCAGAACAAATTTTAAGATTGGTTGCGACCTGTCGAATGGGTTACGCCAAACGTCCTGTTATTCGTTGCCAAAGCAAATATTTCTAAATGATATTCCCAGCAATTGGCTTGTTGCGCATGCATTTAAGAGCAGGTAAATTTACGTTAGCTTGTAAAAAGATTTCTGGATGTTAAGAATGTTTTGCGAATTCGGTGTGAAGTCCTCGTTTGAACATCTCTCAAGAATGTATATATGAGAAAGTTAAGAGAAAAATAAGAGAATATTGTTGCATGAGGCCCATTTAATTTATTTTTAACTGAGGTAGTATAACATAGGGGATCTGACCCCATCCCTAAATCTTTGAAACATGATTATGTTCATATATTTGTAGAACCTGATAATATATTCATAGTCTTTGAATAGGCTATATTTAAATATCACTTGGCTCTACTTATTGATAACTGTTGCTGCAGTGTATATAGCCACATGACATCTACTGGGAGGTGCTGTCTGTACCTGCAGATGTGTTTATTGGCAGTAACATTAATCTTCAGTTAACTTATGTTTATTCAATGTTCAAGTGGATGTGTAGCAATACATACATTTTATAATAATACATTCAAAGAATTTTTTTTTTAAACAGTCCCTCCCTGAGAAAGAACCCTGGGAATTAATAACAAAAAACTGTGTTTTAAGTGAGAAGTTAAAGTGGCTTGGTCAAAAGCTGCAAAAGACAGCAAATTCAGATCACCAGCATATATCACCAGCAAGCCAAACTTAAGCTCTCTGAACTATCAGGGATTTCCAGTTCTCCATTTTTTATATCTGACTGCCATAAAGTTCCATAGCAATGTAACATAGTTTTATTTAAAAATATATATCATTTAAAATATATATTTTTTATATGCCTTTAAAATATGTTTTTCCCATAGCTTTAAACACAGTTTTTTCGTAATTTTCAAACCTTTTCAGACCTGGAAATTAAATAATAATAATAATTATTAAATTTAATTAAATCGTTTTCCATGCTTTTCAGATCTAGGCAAGAACCCTGTACAGACAGCGCTATCACCATATGACGATTAATAGTATACTTACAGGAAAGAAGAGTGGAGCCCAGTTCTTTCTGTCATTAGGAGAGGAACACACAGCATTTATATACTGAAATAGGTGCCACCCTTCCACAGGACACACCTACTCTCTGAGACACAAGCTTTTTATTGGTTACTCTTACTGCACAGGACACACCCACTCTACAGGACACACCCAGACTGGTTGTTTGTAGTAAGTAGCCTATAACTATATCCAACTTAATCTTATTTGTATAGTAAGTAACTATATCTAATTTAATCTAACTAGTTAGCTAATTATATCTATCAAGAAAGCATGTTTTAAATACTAGTCACTCTTACTGAATGTAAGAAAATAGCATCTTTTCCCAATGAGATCATGGAAAAACTGAATTTAACTAACCAAATACAATACAATAAAATACAACAAATACAATAATGTTAAACATGCTTTCTAAGTAGTTGTTGTAAAGATTTTGCATGACACAGATATATAAACTTGATGTAAAATAAAACATAAGGCCATGGTTGATAAAATGTTTTACAAAATGAAAAGCGCAGATAAATGAATCCTGTGGTTGGCATTAAAGCCGTGGTTAGAATATCGCAGTTAGACTGTTATACACACAACTCACTATACAGTGCTTCACTGGTATGAAACCACTGGCACAAAATGGAGTTTACAGGAAACAATCATTTATAGAATAATTTCCTTTTGGAGCAAAGATGGGTAAATGCCGTCGCAAAGAGCAATTCTGAGCTCCCAGCAGCCAGTGCAACATTCCACAGCAATCCAACCAAAACCATGTAACAAAGGGCCATAAACTGGTGTCTATTTATTATATGTGCAATGTCATGCTGAATGAATGAGATGCTGTTGTTATGGAGCAGAGGTGCTATTTAGTATTGTGTGCAGTTTTTTATCTGATCATCTTTTTACTTGGTGCACTTCTATTTCATAATGAAGTTCTGAAGTTTTACAACAATTGTGTTATTAGCAATTTATATTTCAACAGATGAATTGCTTGTTTGAATGAATCGCTTGCATGCATATGTGTAAACACACATGGCTTGCAACTCAGCTAAATTTTTATTTATAAACAGCTATTTTTTCATATTCAGCTATATAGGGGACTTTAATTTAATGTTGTCTGTTCATAATATGCGCTATCATACTGTGATTTAGTGGTGTCATTTTTGTATCGTATACTAATTTCACACACTGAAATGTGTAAGATGTCTCAGTAAAATAAAACAATATTGAATTCAATGTTACTTGTTTTTCCACCTCTTGAGATGCACAGTCTCTCAAAAAGATTCCTCCTTTTCCTAGCAACCTCCATAAAAGTCTGACTATCCTACTTCCTGTAATATGTGCATATTTGTGTCTTATTTAATGGTCTCTTCTGGAAAACTATAGGAAAAACTGAGGTTGTCTGACTTTGTAAAAAGCCACGGAGAGCCTTTCCTCTTGCTTTTCTGGTGATGATGGAACGTAGTTAGCCAACTATATTCTCTCTTACAACGTACCTACAAATGCAAGAGCAAAAGGAAGGTAGCTGATACACAAGTTATTTTATCAAGGAGTGTTTTTTTTTTAGTTGTGCTCTTTTCATTTTGCGTGAGCTGTGTTTGAGTGGCGTGAGCATGAAAGCGTGGGTCTCATGACCAAACCCTGAGAGTTGGCAACCATGCAATTTGATATTCATTTTTTAAACAAAGCAGTCTTTTCTCCGATGAGCTTAGTTATGTAGAACATAAAACAATTATGCAAAAACAGAAAACATTGAGCCAAAACACTCCTGGGGGAAAGATTACAGAAACCAATGGAAGTTTAATACAAGTCGTGTCAATTTTATTTATGTAAAGAAATAATAATAATTAATTGTGAGGTTTTGCATTTGTACAGTTTTAGTGAAGCTGTTCATGACCAACAACACTAGCATAAAAAAAAAGAAACACAGTAAATATGTAAATACTTTAAACTATAGAAAAAGAAAAAGAATAATAATTAGTGGTAACTTAGTATTTAAGAAAAGGAAAATAAGTAGTGGATAAGTATTCATCAGAGTGTCTCATTTACAATTATAAACCATGAACAGACAGATGGACAAATGAATGGACGGATGGACGTACAGATATACTGACAGAAAGACTGACTTTTAAACAAGTAGACAAGCAGACTATTGCTCAAACATTCTCACACAAAGGTTAGACAATTGGGCAATTGAATACTGACAGTCAGAGTTATTACATGTTTACATATGGAGGAAGGAGATGTAGAATACATAACAAATGTAATTAATTATATTCGAGAGATTAGGGGGTTTTGATTAGGGGGTTTTGATGAGTGTGTGTGCGAGTGGCTTTAGTTCACAAGCAGATAGGTAATAATAGGTTTCCAGATTTCTGGAAAATATTCTGACTGTTTTCGTAAAGAGGCTGTAATGTTTTTGTGTAAAATGTGTTCTGTAATTAATTGAGTCCACAGTGATATGTTGAGGTTGTGTCTTGTTTTCCAGTTCATGAGTATTGTTTTTTTGGAGATAGCAAGGGTGACTAGAATGGGCTTTAGTGGTAAAGAACTTGAACAGGTCAATCTTTAGGCCAAATGTATTTTCACCACTGATCAGCAGGAAAGATGGTCCCTTAGCTGCTATATTAGATACAGGCAGAATGTTCTCCCACACACACTGTGACACTTGCACATAAACATTTATTTAAGTCAAACATTTCAGTCACACAGACCTTCCTCAGACATGAATATAAAGACAAAAGATGGAATTTAGGAAATCATATGACCAATCAGATAACACCCTTGCAAATGTTTGTGACATACATATGTATACAAATACTGTACTCCGCTAAGTGTAGATCAAAAAATCATCAACCAACTACAAAACATATCACGCTTTACAATAAACATGAATGAAATAAGGAAATATCCATAGATTAATGTATGACGTCAGTAGAGTTGGATCGTGATGGAAGTGGATAGCTCTCTGTGTAATTTCTCTGTTTGATTTTAATCATGAATATACAGTAGGTATATAACTTTGTATAATTTTCCTCCTGACTGTAGGGGTTCTATAGGTTTCTGTGTGATTTTGCTCCTGACTGTAGTCGTTCTATAGGTTTCTGTGTGATTTTGCTCCTGACTGTAGTCGTTCTATAGGTTTCTGTGTGATTTTGCTCCTGAC
>JAKUDI010001461.1:0-52435 GCA_022702515.1 Ilyophis sp. 1 JC-2022
CTGCCTCTGTGATGAATGTGGCAGTGATATGAAGGCTGCATAGAGCTCTGCCTCTATGATGAATATGGCAGTGATATGAAGGCTGTATAGAGCTCTGCCTCTGTGATGAATGTGGCAGTGATATGAAGGCTGCATAGAGCTCTGCCTGTGTGATGAATGTGGCAGTGATATGAAGGCTGCATAGAGCTCTGCCTGTGATGAATATGGCAGTGATATGAAGGCTGCATAGAGCTCTGCCTGTGTGATGAATGTGGCAGTGATATGAAGGCTGCATAGAGCTCTGCCTGTGTGATGAATGTGGCAGTGATATGAAGGCTGCATAGAGCTCTGCCTGTGTGATGAATGTGGCAGTGATATGAAGGCTGCATAGAGCTCTGCCTGTGTGATGAATGTGGCAGTGATATGAAGGCTGCATAGAGCTCTGCCTGTGTGATGAATGTGGCAGTGATATGAAGGCTGCATAGAGCTCTGCCTGTGTGATGAATATGGCAGTGATATGAAGGCTGTATAGAGCTCTGCCTGTGTGATGAATGTGGCAGTGATATGAAGGCTGCATAGAGCTCTGTCTGTGTGATGAATGTGGCAGTGATATGAAGGCTGTATAGAGCTCTGCCTGTGTGATGAATGTGGCAGTGATATGAAGGCTGCATAGAGCTCTGCCTGTGTGATGAATGTGGCAGTGATATGAAGGCTGTATAGAGCTCTGCCTGTGTGATGAATGTGGCAGTGATATG
The DNA here is from genome assembly GCA_022702515.1 of Ilyophis sp. 1 JC-2022. Lineage (NCBI taxonomy): Eukaryota > Metazoa > Chordata > Actinopteri > Anguilliformes > Synaphobranchidae > Ilyophis > Ilyophis sp. 1 JC-2022. The sequence continues at coordinate 735 of JAKUDI010001461.1, forward strand.
AAGGCTGCATAGAGCTCTGCCTGTGTGATGAATGTGGCAGTGATATGAAGGCTGTATAGAGCTCTGCCTGTGTGATGAATGTGGCAGTGATATGAAGGCTGTATAGAGCTCTGCCTGTGTGATGAATGTGGCAGTGATATGAAGGCTGCATAGAGCTCTGCCTGTGTGATGAATGTGGCAGTGATATGAAGGCTGTATAGAGCTCTGCCTGTGTGATGAATGTGGCAGTGATATGAAGGCTGCATAGAGCTCTGCCTGTGTGATGAATGTGGCAGTGATATGAAGGCTGTATAGAGCTCTGCCTGTGTGATGAATGTGGCAGTGATATGAAGGCTGCATAGAGCTCTGCCTGTGTGATGAATGTGGCAGTGATATGAAGGCTGCATAGAGCTCTGCCTGTGTGATGAATGTGGCAGTGATATGAAGGCTGCATAGAGCTCTGCCTGTGTGATGAATGTGGCAGTGATATGAAGGCTGCATAGAGCTCTGCCTGTGTGATGAATGTGGCAGTGATATGAAGGCTGCATAGAGCTCTGCCTGTGATGAATGTGGCAGTGATATGAAGGCTGTATAGAGCTCTGCCTGTGTGATGAATGTGGCAGTGATATGAAGGCTGTATAGAGCTCTGCCTGTGTGATGAATGTGGCAGTGATATGAAGGCTGCATAGAGCTCTGCCTGTGTGATGAATGTGGCAGTGATATGAAGGCTGCATAGAGCTCTGCCTGTGTGATGAATGTGGCAGTGATATGAAGGCTGCATAGAGCTCTGCCTGTGTGATGAATATGGCAGTGATATGAAGGCTGCATAGAGCTCTGCCTCTGTGATGAATGTGGCAGTGATATGAAGGCTGCATAGAGCTCTGCCTCTGTGATGAATGTGGCAGTGATATGAAGGCTGCATAGAGCTCTGCCTGTGTGATGAATATGGCAGTGATATGAAGGCTGCATAGAGCTCTGCCTCTGTGATGAATGTGGCAGTGATATGAAGGCTGCATAGAGCTCTGCCTCTGTGATGAATGTGGCAGTGATATGAAGGCTGTATAGAGCTCTGCCTGTGTGATGAATATGGCAGTGATATGAAGGCTGTATAGAGCTCTGCCTCTGTGATGAATGTGGCAGTGATATGAAGGCTGCATAGAGCTCTGCCTGTGTGATGAATGTGGCAGTGATATGAAGGCTGCATAGAGCTCTGCCTCTGTGATGAATATGGCAGTGATATGAAGGCTGTATAGAGCTCTGCCTCTGTGATGAATGTGGCAGTGATATGAAGGCTGCATAGAGCTCTGCCTGTGTGATGAATGTGGCAGTGATATGAAGGCTGCATAGAGCTCTGCCTCTGTGATGAATATGGCAGTGATATGAAGGCTGTATAGAGCTCTGCCTGTGTGATGAATGTGGCAGTGATATGAAGGCTGCATAGAGCTCTGCCTGTGTGATGAATGTGGCAGTGATATGAAGGCTGCATAGAGCTCTGCCTGTGTGATGAATATGGCAGTGATATGAAGGCTGTATAGAGCTCTGCCTGTGTGATGAATGTGGCAGTGATATGAAGGCTGCATAGAGCTCTGCCTCTGTGATGAATATGGCAGTGATATGAAGGCTGTATAGAGCTCTGCCTGTGATGAATGTGGCAGTGATATGAAGGCTGCATAGAGCTCTGCCTGTGTGATGAATGTGGCAGTGATATGAAGGCTGCATAGAGCTCTGCCTGTGTGATGAATGTGGCAGTGATATGAAGGCTGTATAGAGCTCTGCCTGTGTGATGAATGTGGCAGTGATATGAAGGCTGCATAGAGCTCTGCCTGTGTGATGAATATGGCAGTGATATGAAGGCTGCATAGAGCTCTGCCTGTGTGATGAATGTGGCAGTGATATGAAGGCTGCATAGAGCTCTGCCTGTGTGATGAATGTGGCAGTGATATGAAGGCTGCATAGAGCTCTGCCTGTGTGATGAATGTGGCAGTGATATGAAGGCTGCATAGAGCTCTGCCTGTGTGATGAATGTGGCAGTGATATGAAGGCTGCATAGAGCTCTGCCTGTGTGATGAATGTGGCAGTGATATGAAGGCTGCATAGAGCTCTGCCTGTGTGATGAATGTGGCAGTGATATGAAGGCTGCATAGAGCTCTGCCTGTGTGATGAATGTGGCAGTGATATGAAGGCTGCATAGAGCTCTGCCTCTGTGATGAATGTGGCAGTGATATGAAGGCTGCATAGAGCTCTGCCTCTGTGATGAATGTGGCAGTGATATGAAGGCTGCATAGAGCTCTGCCTGTGTGATGAATGTGGCAGTGATATGAAGGCTGCATAGAGCTCTGCCTGTGTGATGAATGTGGCAGTGATATGAAGGCTGTATAGAGCTCTGCCTGTGTGATGAATGTGGCAGTGATATGAAGGCTGCATAGAGCTCTGCCTGTGTGATGAATGTGGCAGTGATATGAAGGCTGCATAGAGCTCTGCCTGTGTGATGAATGTGGCAGTGATATGAAGGCTGCATAGAGCTCTGCCTGTGTGATGAATGTGGCAGTGATATGAAGGCTGCATAGAGCTCTGCCTGTGTGATGAATGTGGCAGTGATATGAAGGCTGCATAGAGCTCTGCCTGTGTGATGAATGTGGCAGTGATATGAAGGCTGTATAGAGCTCTGCCTGTGTGATGAATGTGGCAGTGATATGAAGGCTGCATAGAGCTCTGCCTGTGTGATGAATGTGGCAGTGATATGAAGGCTGTATAGAGCTCTGCCTGTGTGATGAATATGGCAGTGATATGAAGGCTGCATAGAGCTCTGCCTGTGTGATGAATGTGGCAGTGATATGAAGGCTGCATAGAGCTCTGCCTGTGTGATGAATGTGGCAGTGATATGAAGGCTGCATAGAGCTCTGCCTGTGTGATGAATGTGGCAGTGATATGAAGGCTGTATAGAGCTCTGCCTGTGTGATGAATGTGGCAGTGATATGAAGGCTGCATAGAGCTCTGCCTGTGTGATGAATGTGGCAGTGATATGAAGGCTGCATAGAGCTCTGCCTGTGTGATGAATGTGGCAGTGATATGAAGGCTGTATAGAGCTCTGCCTGTGTGATGAATGTGGCAGTGATATGAAGGCTGCATAGAGCTCTGCCTGTGTGATGAATGTGGCAGTGATATGAAGGCTGCATAGAGCTCTGCCTGTGTGATGAATATGGCAGTGATATGAAGGCTGCATAGAGCTCTGCCTCTGTGATGAATGTGGCAGTGATATGAAGGCTGTATAGAGCTCTGCCTGTGTGATGAATGTGGCAGTGATATGAAGGCTGCATAGAGCTCTGCCTGTGTGATGAATGTGGCAGTGATATGAAGGCTGCATAGAGCTCTGCCTGTGTGATGAATGTGGCAGTGATATGAAGGCTGCATAGAGCTCTGCCTGTGTGATGAATGTGGCAGTGATATGAAGGCTGCATAGAGCTCTGCCTGTGTGATGAATGTGGCAGTGATATGAAGGCTGCATAGAGCTCTGCCTGTGTGATGAATGTGGCAGTGATATGAAGGCTGCATAGAGCTCTGCCTGTGTGATGAATGTGGCAGTGATATGAAGGCTGCATAGAGCTCTGCCTGTGTGATGAATGTGGCAGTGATATGAAGTATGCATAGAGCTCTGCCTGTGTGATGAATGTGGCAGTGATATGAAGGCTGTATAGAGCTCTGCCTGTGTGATGAATGTGGCAGTGATATGAAGGCTGCATAGAGCTCTGCCTGTGTGATGAATGTGGCAGTGATATGAAGGCTGTATAGAGCTCTGCCTGTGTGATGAATGTGGCAGTGATATGAAGGCTGTGCATAGAGCTCTGCCTGTGTGATGAATGTGGCAGTGATATGAAGGCTGCATAGAGCTCTGCCTGTGTGATGAATGTGGCAGTGATATGAAGGCTGTATAGAGCTCTGCCTCTGTGATGAATGTGGCAGTGATATGAAGGCTGCATAGAGCTCTGCCTCTGTGATGAATGTGGCAGTGATATGAAGGCTGCATAGAGCTCTGCCTGTGTGATGAATATGGCAGTGATATGAAGGCTGCATAGAGCTCTGCCTGTGTGATGAATGTGGCAGTGATATGAAGGCTGTATAGAGCTCTGCCTGTGTGATGAATGTGGCAGTGATATGAAGGCTGCATAGAGCTCTGCCTGTGTGATGAATGTGGCAGTGATATGAAGGCTGCATAGAGCTCTGCCTGTGTGATGAATGTGGCAGTGATATGAAGGCTGCATAGAGCTCTGCCTGTGTGATGAATGTGGCAGTGATATGAAGGCTGCATAGAGCTCTGCCTGTGTGATGAATGTGGCAGTGATATGAAGGCTGCATAGAGCTCTGCCTGTGTGATGAATGTGGCAGTGATATGAAGGCTGCATAGAGCTCTGCCTGTGTGATGAATGTGGCAGTGATATGAAGGCTGTATAGAGCTCTGCCTGTGTGATGAATGTGGCAGTGATATGAAGGCTGCATAGAGCTCTGCCTGTGTGATGAATGTGGCAGTGATATGAAGGCTGCATAGAGCTCTGCCTGTGTGATGAATGTGGCAGTGATATGAAGGCTGCATAGAGCTCTGCCTGTGTGATGAATGTGGCAGTGATATGAAGGCTGCATAGAGCTCTGCCTGTGTGATGAATGTGGCAGTGATATGAAGGCTGCATAGAGCTCTGCCTGTGTGATGAATGTGGCAGTGATATGAAGGCTGCATAGAGCTCTGCCTGTGTGATGAATGTGGCAGTGATATGAAGGCTGCATAGAGCTCTGCCTGTGATGAATGTGGCAGTGATATGAAGGCTGCATAGAGCTCTGCCTGTGTGATGAATGTGGCAGTGATATGAAGGCTGCATAGAGCTCTGCCTGTGTGATGAATATGGCAGTGATATGAAGGCTGCATAGAGCTCTGCCTCTGTGATGAATGTGGCAGTGATATGAAGGCTGCATAGAGCTCTGCCTGTGTGATGAATGTGGCAGTGATATGAAGGCTGCATAGAGCTCTGCCTGTGTGATGAATGTGGCAGTGATATGAAGGCTGCATAGAGCTCTGCCTCTGTGATGAATATGGCAGTGATATGAAGGCTGCATAGAGCTCTGCCTCTGTGATGAATGTGGCAGTGATATGAAGGCTGTATAGAGCTCTGCCTGTGTGATGAATGTGGCAGTGATATGAAGGCTGCATAGAGCTCTGCCTGTGTGATGAATGTGGCAGTGATATGAAGGCTGCATAGAGCTCTGCCTCTGTGATGAATGTGGCAGTGATATGAAGGCTGCATAGAGCTCTGCCTGTGTGATGAATGTGGCAGTGATATGAAGGCTGTATAGAGCTCTGCCTGTGTGATGAATGTGGCAGTGATATGAAGGCTGCATAGAGCTCTGCCTGTGTGATGAATGTGGCAGTGATATGAAGGCTGCATAGAGCTCTGCCTGTGTGATGAATATGGCAGTGATATGAAGGCTGCATAGAGCTCTGCCTGTGTGATGAATGTGGCAGTGATATGAAGGCTGCATAGAGCTCTGCCTGTGTGATGAATGTGGCAGTGATATGAAGGCTGCATAGAGCTCTGCCTGTGTGATGAATGTGGCAGTGATATGAAGGCTGTATAGAGCTCTGCCTGTGTGATGAATGTGGCAGTGATATGAAGGCTGCATAGAGCTCTGCCTGTGTGATGAATGTGGCAGTGATATGAAGGCTGCATAGAGCTCTGCCTGTGTGATGAATGTGGCAGTGATATGAAGGCTGCATAGAGCTCTGCCTGTGTGATGAATGTGGCAGTGATATGAAGGCTGCATAGAGCTCTGCCTGTGTGATGAATGTGGCAGTGATATGAAGGCTGCATAGAGCTCTGCCTGTGTGATGAATGTGGCAGTGATATGAAGGCTGCATAGAGCTCTGCCTGTGTGATGAATGTGGCAGTGATATGAAGGCTGCATAGAGCTCTGCCTGTGTGATGAATGTGGCAGTGATATGAAGGCTGCATAGAGCTCTGCCTGTGTGATGAATGTGGCAGTGATATGAAGGCTGCATAGAGCTCTGCCTGTGTGATGAATGTGGCAGTGATATGAAGGCTGCATAGAGCTCTGCCTGTGTGATGAATGTGGCAGTGATATGAAGGCTGCATAGAGCTCTGCCTGTGTGATGAATGTGGCAGTGATATGAAGGCTGCATAGAGCTCTGCCTGTGTGATGAATGTGGCAGTGATATGAAGGCTGCATAGAGCTCTGCCTGTGTGATGAATGTGGCAGTGATATGAAGGCTGCATAGAGCTCTGCCTGTGTGATGAATGTGGCAGTGATATGAAGGCTGCATAGAGCTCTGCCTGTGTGATGAATGTGGCAGTGATATGAAGGCTGCATAGAGCTATGCCTGTGATGAATGTGGCAGTGATATGAAGGCTGCATAGAGCTCTGCCTGTGTGATGAATGTGGCAGTGATATGAAGGCTGCATAGAGCTCTGCCTGTGTGATGAATGTGGCAGTGATATGAAGGCTGCATAGAGCTCTGCCTGTGTGATGAATGTGGCAGTGATATGAAGGCTGTATAGAGCTCTGCCTGTGTGATGAATGTGGCAGTGATATGAAGGCTGCATAGAGCTCTGCCTGTGTGATGAATGTGGCAGTGATATGAAGGCTGTATAGAGCTCTGCCTGTGTGATGAATGTGGCAGTGATATGAAGGCTGTATAGAGCTCTGCCTGTGTGATGAATGTGGCAGTGATATGAAGGCTGCATAGAGCTCTGCCTGTGTGATGAATATGGCAGTGATATGAAGGCTGTATAGAGCTCTGCCTGTGTGATGAATGTGGCAGTGATATGAAGGCTGTATAGAGCTCTGCCTGTGTGATGAATGTGGCAGTGATATGAAGGCTGCATAGAGCTCTGCCTGTGTGATGAATGTGGCAGTGATATGAAGGCTGCATAGAGCTCTGCCTGTGTGATGAATGTGGCAGTGATATGAAGGCTGCATAGAGCTCTGCCTGTGTGATGAATGTGGCAGTGATATGAAGGCTGCATAGAGCTCTGCCTGTGTGATGAATGTGGCAGTGATATGAAGGCTGCATAGAGCTCTGCCTGTGTGATGAATGTGGCAGTGATATGAAGGCTGCATAGAGCTCTGCCTGTGTGATGAATGTGGCAGTGATATGAAGGCTGCATAGAGCTCTGCCTGTGTGATGAATGTGGCAGTGATATGAAGGCTGCATAGAGCTCTGCCTGTGTGATGAATGTGGCAGTGATATGAAGGCTGCATAGAGCTCTGCCTGTGTGATGAATGTGGCAGTGATATGAAGGCTGCATAGAGCTCTGCCTGTGTGATGAATGTGGCAGTGATATGAAGGCTGCATAGAGCTCTGCCTGTGTGATGAATGTGGCAGTGATATGAAGGCTGCATAGAGCTCTGCCTGTGTGATGAATGTGGCAGTGATATGAAGGCTGCATAGAGCTCTGCCTGTGTGATGAATGTGGCAGTGATATGAAGGCTGCATAGAGCTCTGCCTGTGTGATGAATGTGGCAGTGATATGAAGGCTGTATAGAGCTCTGCCTGTGTGATGAATGTGGCAGTGATATGAAGGCTGCATAGAGCTCTGCCTGTGTGATGAATGTGGCAGTGATATGAAGGCTGTATAGAGCTCTGCCTGTGTGATGAATGTGGCAGTGATATGAAGGCTGTATAGAGCTCTGCCTGTGTGATGAATGTGGCAGTGATATGAAGGCTGCATAGAGCTCTGCCTGTGTGATGAATGTGGCAGTGATATGAAGGCTGTATAGAGCTCTGCCTGTGTGATGAATGTGGCAGTGATATGAAGGCTGTATAGAGCTCTGCCTGTGTGATGAATGTGGCAGTGATATGAAGGCTGCATAGAGCTCTGCCTGTGTGATGAATGTGGCAGTGATATGAAGGCTGCATAGAGCTCTGCCTGTGTGATGAATGTGGCAGTGATATGAAGGCTGTATAGAGCTCTGCCTGTGTGATGAATGTGGCAGTGATATGAAGGCTGCATAGAGCTCTGCCTGTGTGATGAATGTGGCAGTGATATGAAGGCTGCATAGAGCTCTGCCTGTGTGATGAATGTGGCAGTGATATGAAGGCTGCATAGAGCTCTGCCTGTGTGATGAATGTGGCAGTGATATGAAGGCTGCATAGAGCTCTGCCTGTGTGATGAATGTGGCAGTGATATGAAGGCTGTATAGAGCTCTGCCTGTGTGATGAATGTGGCAGTGATATGAAGGCTGCATAGAGCTCTGCCTGTGTGATGAATGTGGCAGTGATATGAAGGCTGCATAGAGCTCTGCCTGTGTGATGAATGTGGCAGTGATATGAAGGCTGTATAGAGCTCTGCCTGTGTGATGAATGTGGCAGTGATATGAAGGCTGCATAGAGCTCTGCCTGTGTGATGAATGTGGCAGTGATATGAAGGCTGCATAGAGCTCTGCCTGTGTGATGAATGTGGCAGTGATATGAAGGCTGCATAGAGCTCTGCCTGTGTGATGAATGTGGCAGTGATATGAAGGCTGCATAGAGCTCTGCCTGTGTGATGAATGTGGCAGTGATATGAAGGCTGCATAGAGCTCTGCCTGTGTGATGAATGTGGCAGTGATATGAAGGCTGCATAGAGCTCTGCCTGTGTGATGAATGTGGCAGTGATATGAAGGCTGCATAGAGCTCTGCCTGTGTGATGAATGTGGCAGTGATATGAAGGCTGCATAGAGCTCTGCCTGTGTGATGAATGTGGCAGTGATATGAAGGCTGCATAGAGCTCTGCCTGTGTGATGAATGTGGCAGTGATATGAAGGCTGCATAGAGCTCTGCCTGTGTGATGAATGTGGCAGTGATATGAAGGCTGCATAGAGCTCTGCCTGTGTGATGAATGTGGCAGTGATATGAAGGCTGCATAGAGCTCTGCCTGTGTGATGAATGTGGCAGTGATATGAAGGCTGCATAGAGCTCTGCCTGTGTGATGAATGTGGCAGTGATATGAAGGCTGCATAGAGCTCTGCCTGTGTGATGAATGTGGCAGTGATATGAAGGCTGCATAGAGCTCTGCCTGTGTGATGAATATGGCAGTGATATGAAGGCTGCATAGAGCTCTGCCTGTGTGATGAATGTGGCAGTGATATGAAGGCTGCATAGAGCTCTGCCTGTGTGATGAATGTGGCAGTGATATGAAGGCTGCATAGAGCTCTGCCTGTGTGATGAATGTGGCAGTGATATGAAGGCTGTATAGAGCTCTGCCTGTGTGATGAATGTGGCAGTGATATGAAGGCTGCATAGAGCTCTGCCTCTGTGATGAATGTGGCAGTGATATGAAGGCTGCATAGAGCTCTGCCTGTGTGATGAATGTGGCAGTGATATGAAGGCTGTATAGAGCTCTGCCTGTGTGATGAATGTGGCAGTGATATGAAGGCTGCATAGAGCTCTGCCTGTGTGATGAATATGGCAGTGATATGAAGGCTGCATAGAGCTCTGCCTGTGTGATGAATGTGGCAGTGATATGAAGGCTGCATAGAGCTCTGCCTGTGTGATGAATGTGGCAGTGATATGAAGGCTGCATAGAGCTCTGCCTGTGTGATGAATGTGGCAGTGATATGAAGGCTGCATAGAGCTCTGCCTGTGTGATGAATGTGGCAGTGATATGAAGGCTGCATAGAGCTCTGCCTGTGTGATGAATGTGGCAGTGATATGAAGGCTGCATAGAGCTCTGCCTGTGTGATGAATGTGGCAGTGATATGAAGGCTGCATAGAGCTCTGCCTGTGTGATGAATGTGGCAGTGATATGAAGGCTGCATAGAGCTCTGCCTGTGTGATGAATGTGGCAGTGATATGAAGGCTGCATAGAGCTCTGCCTGTGTGATGAATGTGGCAGTGATATGAAGGCTGCATAGAGCTCTGCCTGTGTGATGAATGTGGCAGTGATATGAAGGCTGCATAGAGCTCTGCCTGTGTGATGAATGTGGCAGTGATATGAAGGCTGCATAGAGCTCTGCCTGTGTGATGAATGTGGCAGTGATATGAAGGCTGCATAGAGCTCTGCCTGTGTGATGAATGTGGCAGTGATATGAAGGCTGCATAGAGCTCTTCCAGGGTGATGAATGGCAGTGATATGAAGGCTGCATAGAGCTCTGCCTGTGTGATGAATGTGGCAGTGATATGAAGGCTGCATAGAGCTCTGCCTGTGTGATGAATGTGGCAGTGATATGAAGGCTGCATAGAGCTCTGCCTGTGTGATGAATGTGGCAGTGATATGAAGGCTGCATAGAGCTCTGCCTGTGTGATGAATGTGGCAGTGATATGAAGGCTGCATAGAGCTCTGCCTGTGTGATGAATGTGGCAGTGATATGAAGGCTGCATAGAGCTCTGCCTGTGTGATGAATGTGGCAGTGATATGAAGGCTGCATAGAGCTCTGCCTGTGTGATGAATGTGGCAGTGATATGAAGGCTGCATAGAGCTCTGCCTGTGTGATGAATGTGGCAGTGATATGAAGGCTGCATAGAGCTCTGCCTGTGTGATGAATGTGGCAGTGATATGAAGGCTGCATAGAGCTCTGCCTGTGTGATGAATGTGGCAGTGATATGAAGGCTGCATAGAGCTCTGCCTGTGTGATGAATGTGGCAGTGATATGAAGGCTGCATAGAGCTCTGCCTGTGTGATGAATGTGGCAGTGATATGAAGGCTGCATAGAGCTCTGCCTGTGTGATGAATGTGGCAGTGATATGAAGGCTGCATAGAGCTCTGCCTGTGTGATGAATGTGGCAGTGATATGAAGGCTGCATAGAGCTCTGCCTGTGTGATGAATGTGGCAGTGATATGAAGGCTGCATAGAGCTCTGCCTGTGTGATGAATGTGGCAGTGATATGAAGGCTGCATAGAGCTCTGCCTGTGTGATGAATGTGGCAGTGATATGAAGGCTGCATAGAGCTCTGCCTGTGTGATGAATGTGGCAGTGATATGAAGGCTGCATAGAGCTCTGCCTGTGTGATGAATGTGGCAGTGATATGAAGGCTGTATAGAGCTCTGCCTGTGTGATGAATGTGGCAGTGATATGAAGGCTGCATAGAGCTCTGCCTGTGTGATGAATGTGGCAGTGATATGAAGGCTGCATAGAGCTCTGCCTGTGTGATGAATGTGGCAGTGATATGAAGGCTGCATAGAGCTCTGCCTGTGTGATGAATGTGGCAGTGATATGAAGGCTACATAGAGCAATGTGGCAGTGATATGAAGGCTGCATAGAGCTCTGCCTGTGTGATGAATGTGGCAGTGATATGAAGGCTGCATAGAGCTCTGTCTGTGTGATGAATGTGGCAGTGATATGAAGGCTGTATAGAGCTCTGCCTGTGTGATGAATGTGGCAGTGATATGAAGGCTGCATAGAGCTCTGCCTGTGTGATGAATGTGGCAGTGATATGAAGGCTGCATAGAGCTCTGCCTGTGTGATGAATGTGGCAGTGATATGAAGGCTGTATAGAGCTCTGCCTGTGTGATGAATGTGGCAGTGATATGAAGGCTGCATAGAGCTCTGCCTGTGTGATGAATGTGGCAGTGATATGAAGGCTGCATAGAGCTCTGCCTGTGTGATGAATGTGGCAGTGATATGAAGGCTGCATAGAGCTCTGCCTGTGTGATGAATGTGGCAGTGATATGAAGGCTGCATAGAGCTCTGCCTGTGTGATGAATGTGGCAGTGATATGAAGGCTGCATAGAGCTCTGCCTGTGTGATGAATGTGGCAGTGATATGAAGGCTGCATAGAGCTCTGCCTGTGTGATGAATGTGGCAGTGATATGAAGGCTGCATAGAGCTCTGCCTGTGTGATGAATGTGGCAGTGATATGAAGGCTGCATAGAGCTCTGCCTGTGTGATGAATGTGGCAGTGATATGAAGGCTGTATAGAGCTCTGCCTGTGTGATGAATGTGGCAGTGATATGAAGGCTGCATAGAGCTCTGCCTGTGTGATGAATGTGGCAGTGATATGAAGGCTGCATAGAGCTCTGCCTGTGTGATGAATGTGGCAGTGATATGAAGGCTGTATAGAGCTCTGCCTGTGTGATGAATGTGGCAGTGATATGAAGGCTGCATAGAGCTCTGCCTGTGTGATGAATGTGGCAGTGATATGAAGGCTGCATAGAGCTCTGCCTGTGTGATGAATGTGGCAGTGATATGAAGGCTGTATAGAGCTCTGCCTGTGTGATGAATGTGGCAGTGATATGAAGGCTGCATAGAGCTCTGCCTGTGTGATGAATGTGGCAGTGATATGAAGGCTGCATAGAGCTCTGCCTGTGTGATGAATGTGGCAGTGATATGAAGGCTGCATAGAGCTCTGCCTGTGTGATGAATGTGGCAGTGATATGAAGGCTGCATAGAGCTCTGCCTGTGTGATGAATGTGGCAGTGATATGAAGGCTGCATAGAGCTCTGCCTGTGTGATGAATGTGGCAGTGATATGAAGGCTGCATAGAGCTCTGCCTGTGTGATGAATGTGGCAGTGATATGAAGGCTGCATAGAGCTCTGCCTGTGTGATGAATGTGGCAGTGATATGAAGGCTGCATAGAGCTCTGCCTGTGTGATGAATGTGGCAGTGATATGAAGGCTGCATAGAGCTCTGCCTGTGTGATGAATGTGGCAGTGATATGAAGGCTGCATAGAGCTCTGCCTGTGTGATGAATGTGGCAGTGATATGAAGGCTGCATAGAGCTCTGCCTGTGTGATGAATGTGGCAGTGATATGAAGGCTGCATAGAGCTCTGCCTGTGTGATGAATGTGGCAGTGATATGAAGGCTGCATAGAGCTCTGCCTGTGTGATGAATGTGGCAGTGATATGAAGGCTGCATAGAGCTCTGCCTGTGTGATGAATGTGGCAGTGATATGAAGGCTGCATAGAGCTCTGCCTGTGTGATGAATGTGGCAGTGATATGAAGGCTGCATAGAGCTCTGCCTGTGTGATGAATGTGGCAGTGATATGAAGGCTGCATAGAGCTCTGCCTGTGTGATGAATGTGGCAGTGATATGAAGGCTGCATAGAGCTCTGCCTGTGTGATGAATGTGGCAGTGATATGAAGGCTGCATAGAGCTCTGCCTGTGTGATGAATGTGGCAGTGATATGAAGGCTGCATAGAGCTCTGCCTGTGTGATGAATGTGGCAGTGATATGAAGGCTGCATAGAGCTCTGCCTGTGTGATGAATGTGGCAGTGATATGAAGGCTGCATAGAGCTCTGCCTGTGTGATGAATGTGGCAGTGATATGAAGGCTGCATAGAGCTCTGCCTGTGTGATGAATGTGGCAGTGATATGAAGGCTGCATAGAGCTCTGCCTGTGTGATGAATGTGGCAGTGATATGAAGGCTGCATAGAGCTCTGCCTGTGTGATGAATGTGGCAGTGATATGAAGGCTGCATAGAGCTCTGCCTGTGTGATGAATGTGGCAGTGATATGAAGGCTGCATAGAGCTCTGCCTGTGTGATGAATGTGGCAGTGATATGAAGGCTGCATAGAGCTCTGCCTGTGTGATGAATGTGGCAGTGATATGAAGGCTGCATAGAGCTCTGCCTGTGTGATGAATGTGGCAGTGATATGAAGGCTGCATAGAGCTCTGCCTGTGTGATGAATGTGGCAGTGATATGAAGGCTGCATAGAGCTCTGCCTGTGTGATGAATGTGGCAGTGATATGAAGGCTGCATAGAGCTCTGCCTGTGTGATGAATGTGGCAGTGATATGAAGGCTGCATAGAGCTCTGCCTGTGTGATGAATGTGGCAGTGATATGAAGGCTGCATAGAGCTCTGCCTGTGTGATGAATGTGGCAGTGATATGAAGGCTGTATAGAGCTCTGCCTGTGTGATGAATGTGGCAGTGATATGAAGGCTGCATAGAGCTCTGCCTGTGTGATGAATGTGGCAGTGATATGAAGGCTGCATAGAGCTCTGCCTGTGTGATGAATGTGGCAGTGATATGAAGGCTGCATAGAGCTCTGCCTGTGTGATGAATGTGGCAGTGATATGAAGGCTGCATAGAGCTCTGCCTGTGTGATGAATGTGGCAGTGATATGAAGGCTGCATAGAGCTCTGCCTGTGTGATGAATGTGGCAGTGATATGAAGGCTGCATAGAGCTCTGCCTGTGTGATGAATGTGGCAGTGATATGAAGGCTGTATAGAGCTCTGCCTGTGTGATGAATGTGGCAGTGATATGAAGGCTGCATAGAGCTCTGCCTGTGTGATGAATGTGGCAGTGATATGAAGGCTGCATAGAGCTCTGCCTGTGTGATGAATGTGGCAGTGATATGAAGGCTGCATAGAGCTCTGCCTGTGTGATGAATGTGGCAGTGATATGAAGGCTGCATAGAGCTCTGCCTGTGTGATGAATGTGGCAGTGATATGAAGGCTGCATAGAGCTCTGCCTGTGTGATGAATGTGGCAGTGATATGAAGGCTGCATAGAGCTCTGCCTGTGTGATGAATGTGGCAGTGATATGAAGGCTGCATAGAGCTCTGCCTGTGTGATGAATGTGGCAGTGATATGAAGGCTGCATAGAGCTCTGCCTGTGTGATGAATGTGGCAGTGATATGAAGGCTGCATAGAGCTCTGCCTGTGTGATGAATGTGGCAGTGATATGAAGGCTGCATAGAGCTCTGCCTGTGTGATGAATGTGGCAGTGATATGAAGGCTGCATAGAGCTCTGCCTGTGTGATGAATGTGGCAGTGATATGAAGGCTGCATAGAGCTCTGCCTGTGTGATGAATGTGGCAGTGATATGAAGGCTGCATAGAGCTCTGCCTGTGTGATGAATGTGGCAGTGATATGAAGGCTGCATAGAGCTCTGCCTGTGTGATGAATGTGGCAGTGATATGAAGGCTGCATAGAGCTCTGCCTGTGTGATGAATGTGGCAGTGATATGAAGGCTGCATAGAGCTCTGCCTGTGTGATGAATGTGGCAGTGATATGAAGGCTGCATAGAGCTCTGCCTGTGTGATGAATGTGGCAGTGATATGAAGGCTGCATAGAGCTCTGCCTGTGTGATGAATATGGCAGTGATATGAAGGCTGCATAGAGCTCTGCCTGTGTGATGAATGTGGCAGTGATATGAAGGCTGCATAGAGCTCTGCCTGTGTGATGAATGTGGCAGTGATATGAAGGCTGCATAGAGCTCTGCCTGTGTGATGAATGTGGCAGTGATATGAAGGCTGTATAGAGCTCTGCCTGTGTGATGAATGTGGCAGTGATATGAAGGCTGCATAGAGCTCTGCCTGTGTGATGAATGTGGCAGTGATATGAAGGCTGTATAGAGCTCTGCCTGTGTGATGAATGTGGCAGTGATATGAAGGCTGCATAGAGCTCTGCCTGTGTGATGAATGTGGCAGTGATATGAAGGCTGCATAGAGCTCTGCCTGTGTGATGAATGTGGCAGTGATATGAAGGCTGTATAGAGCTCTGCCTCTGTGATGAATGTGGCAGTGATATGAAGGCTGCATAGAGCTCTGCCTGTGTGATGAATGTGGCAGTGATATGAAGGCTGCATAGAGCTCTGCCTGTGTGATGAATGTGGCAGTGATATGAAGGCTGTATAGAGCTCTGCCTGTGTGATGAATGTGGCAGTGATATGAAGGCTGCATAGAGCTCTGCCTGTGTGATGAATGTGGCAGTGATATGAAGGCTGCATAGAGCTCTGCCTGTGTGATGAATGTGGCAGTGATATGAAGGCTGCATAGAGCTCTGCCTGTGTGATGAATGTGGCAGTGATATGAAGGCTGCATAGAGCTCTGCCTCTGTGATGAATGTGGCAGTGATATGAAGGCTGTATAGAGCTCTGCCTGTGTGATGAATGTGGCAGTGATATGAAGGCTGCATAGAGCTCTGCCTGTGTGATGAATGTGGCAGTGATATGAAGGCTGTATAGAGCTCTGCCTGTGTGATGAATGTGGCAGTGATATGAAGGCTGCATAGAGCTCTGCCTGTGTGATGAATGTGGCAGTGATATGAAGGCTGCATAGAGCTCTGCCTGTGTGATGAATGTGGCAGTGATATGAAGGCTGCATAGAGCTCTGCCTGTGTGATGAATGTGGCAGTGATATGAAGGCTGCATAGAGCTCTGCCTGTGTGATGAATGTGGCAGTGATATGAAGGCTGCATAGAGCTCTGCCTGTGTGATGAATGTGGCAGTGATATGAAGGCTGCATAGAGCTCTGCCTGTGTGATGAATGTGGCAGTGATATGAAGGCTGCATAGAGCTCTGCCTGTGTGATGAATGTGGCAGTGATATGAAGGCTGCATAGAGCTCTGCCTGTGTGATGAATGTGGCAGTGATATGAAGGCTGCATAGAGCTCTGCCTGTGTGATGAATGTGGCAGTGATATGAAGGCTGCATAGAGCTCTGCCTGTGTGATGAATGTGGCAGTGATATGAAGGCTGCATAGAGCTCTGCCTGTGTGATGAATGTGGCAGTGATATGAAGGCTGCATAGAGCTCTGCCTGTGTGATGAATGTGGCAGTGATATGAAGGCTGCATAGAGCTCTGCCTGTGTGATGAATGTGGCAGTGATATGAAGGCTGCATAGAGCTCTGCCTGTGTGATGAATGTGGCAGTGATATGAAGGCTGTATAGAGCTCTGCCTGTGTGATGAATGTGGCAGTGATATGAAGGCTGCATAGAGCTCTGCCTGTGTGATGAATGTGGCAGTGATATGAAGGCTGCATAGAGCTCTGCCTGTGTGATGAATGTGGCAGTGATATGAAGGCTGCATAGAGCTCTGCCTGTGTGATGAATGTGGCAGTGATATGAAGGCTGCATAGAGCTCTGCCTGTGTGATGAATGTGGCAGTGATATGAAGGCTGCATAGAGCTCTGCCTGTGTGATGAATGTGGCAGTGATATGAAGGCTGCATAGAGCTCTGCCTGTGTGATGAATGTGGCAGTGATATGAAGGCTGTATAGAGCTCTGCCTGTGTGATGAATGTGGCAGTGATATGAAGGCTGCATAGAGCTCTGCCTGTGTGATGAATGTGGCAGTGATATGAAGGCTGTATAGAGCTCTGCCTGTGTGATGAATGTGGCAGTGATATGAAGGCTGCATAGAGCTCTGCCTGTGTGATGAATGTGGCAGTGATATGAAGGCTGTATAGAGCTCTGCCTCTGTGATGAATGTGGCAGTGATATGAAGGCTGCATAGAGCTCTGCCTGTGTGATGAATGTGGCAGTGATATGAAGGCTGCATAGAGCTCTGCCTGTGTGATGAATGTGGCAGTGATATGAAGGCTGCATAGAGCTCTGCCTGTGTGATGAATGTGGCAGTGATATGAAGGCTGCATAGAGCTCTGCCTGTGTGATGAATGTGGCAGTGATATGAAGGCTGCATAGAGCTCTGCCTGTGTGATGAATGTGGCAGTGATATGAAGGCTGCATAGAGCTCTGCCTGTGTGATGAATGTGGCAGTGATATGAAGGCTGCATAGAGCTCTGCCTGTGTGATGAATGTGGCAGTGATATGAAGGCTGCATAGAGCTCTGCCTGTGTGATGAATGTGGCAGTGATATGAAGGCTGCATAGAGCTCTGCCTGTGTGATGAATGTGGCAGTGATATGAAGGCTGCATAGAGCTCTGCCTGTGTGATGAATGTGGCAGTGATATGAAGGCTGCATAGAGCTCTGCCTGTGTGATGAATGTGGCAGTGATATGAAGGCTGTATAGAGCTCTGCCTGTGTGATGAATGTGGCAGTGATATGAAGGCTGCATAGAGCTCTGCCTGTGTGATGAATATGGCAGTGATATGAAGGCTGCATAGAGCTCTGCCTGTGTGGGCAGTGATATGAAGGCTGCATAGAGCTCTGCCTGTGTGATGAATGTGGCAGTGATATGAAGGCTGCATAGAGCTCTGCCTGTGTGATGAATGTGGCAGTGATATGAAGGCTGTATAGAGCTCTGCCTGTGTGATGAATGTGGCAGTGATATGAAGGCTGCATAGAGCTCTGCCTGTGTGATGAATATGGCAGTGATATGAAGGCTGCATAGAGCTCTGCCTGTGTGATGAATGTGGCAGTGATATGAAGGCTGTATAGAGCTCTGCCTGTGTGATGAATGTGGCAGTGATATGAAGGCTGCATAGAGCTCTGCCTGTGTGATGAATGTGGCAGTGATATGAAGGCTGCATAGAGCTCTGCCTGTGTGATGAATGTGGCAGTGATATGAAGGCTGTATAGAGCTCTGCCTGTGTGATGAATGTGGCAGTGATATGAAGGCTGCATAGAGCTCTGCCTGTGTGATGAATGTGGCAGTGATATGAAGGCTGCATAGAGCTCTGCCTGTGTGATGAATGTGGCAGTGATATGAAGGCTGCATAGAGCTCTGCCTGTGTGATGAATGTGGCAGTGATATGAAGGCTGCATAGAGCTCTGCCTGTGTGATGAATGTGGCAGTGATATGAAGGCTGCATAGAGCTCTGCCTGTGTGATGAATGTGGCAGTGATATGAAGGCTGCATAGAGCTCTGCCTGTGTGATGAATGTGGCAGTGATATGAAGGCTGTATAGAGCTCTGCCTGTGTGATGAATGTGGCAGTGATATGAAGGCTGCATAGAGCTCTGCCTGTGTGATGAATGTGGCAGTGATATGAAGGCTGCATAGAGCTCTGCCTGTGTGATGAATGTGGCAGTGATATGAAGGCTGCATAGAGCTCTGCCTGTGTGATGAATGTGGCAGTGATATGAAGGCTGCATAGAGCTCTGCCTGTGTGATGAATGTGGCAGTGATATGAAGGCTGTATAGAGCTCTGCCTGTGTGATGAATGTGGCAGTGATATGAAGGCTGTATAGAGCTCTGCCTGTGTGATGAATGTGGCAGTGATATGAAGGCTGCATAGAGCTCTGCCTGTGTGATGAATATGGCAGTGATATGAAGGCTGCATAGAGCTCTGCCTGTGTGATGAATGTGGCAGTGATATGAAGGCTGCATAGAGCTCTGCCTGTGTGATGAATGTGGCAGTGATATGAAGGCTGCATAGAGGTCTGCTGCCTGTGATTAATGTGGCAGTGATATGAAGGCTGTATAGAGCTCTGCCTGTGTGATGAATATGGCAGTGATATGAAGGCTGCATAGAGCTCTGTCTGTGTGATGAATGTGGCAGTGATATGAAGGCTGTATAGAGCTCTGCCTGTGTGATGAATGTGGCAGTGATATGAAGGCTGCATAGAGCTCTGCCTGTGTGATGAATATGGCAGTGATATGAAGGCTGCATAGAGCTCTGCCTGTGTGATGAATGTGGCAGTGATATGAAGGCTGTATAGAGCTCTGCCTGTGTGATGAATGTGGCAGTGATATGAAGGCTGCATAGAGCTCTGCCTCTGTGATGAATATGGCAGTGATATGAAGGCTGCATAGAGCTCTGCCTGTGTGATGAATGTGGCAGTGATATGAAGGCTGTATAGAGCTCTGCCTGTGTGATGAATGTGGCAGTGATATGAAGGCTGCATAGAGCTCTGCCTGTGTGATGAATATGGCAGTGATATGAAGGCTGTATAGAGCTCTGCCTGTGTGATGAATGTGGCAGTGATATGAAGGCTGCATAGAGCTCTGCCTGTGTGATGAATGTGGCAGTGATATGAAGGCTGCATAGAGCTCTGCCTCTGTGATGAATATGGCAGTGATATGAAGGCTGTATAGAGCTCTGCCTGTGTGATGAATGTGGCAGTGATATGAAGGCTGTATAGAGCTCTGCCTCTGTGATGAATGTGGCAGTGATATGAAGGCTGCATAGAGCTCTGCCTGTGTGATGAATGTGGCAGTGATATGAAGGCTGTATAGAGCTCTGCCTGTGTGATGAATGTGGCAGTGATATGAAGGCTGCATAGAGCTCTGCCTGTGTGATGAATGTGGCAGTGATATGAAGGCTGCATAGAGCTCTGCCTGTGTGATGAATGTGGCAGTGATATGAAGGCTGTATAGAGCTCTGCCTCTGTGATGAATGTGGCAGTGATATGAAGGCTGTATAGAGCTCTGCCTGTGTGATGAATGTGGCAGTGATATGAAGGCTGCATAGAGCTCTGCCTGTGTGATGAATGTGGCAGTGATATGAAGGCTGCATAGAGCTCTGCCTGTGTGATGAATGTGGCAGTGATATGAAGGCTGCATAGAGCTCTGCCTGTGTGATGAATGTGGCAGTGATATGAAGGCTGCATAGAGCTCTGCCTGTGTGATGAATGGCAGTGATATGAAGGCTGCATAGAGCTCTGCCTGTGTGATGAATGTGGCAGTGACATGAAGGCTGCATAGAGCTCTGCCTGTGTGATGAATGTGGCAGTGATATGAAGGCTGCATAGAGCTATGACTGTGATGAATGTGGCAGTGATATGAAGGCTGCATAGAGCTCTGCCTGTGTGATGAATGTGGCAGTGATATGAAGGCTGCATAGAGCTCTGCCTGTGTGATGAATGTGGCAGTGATATGAAGGCTGCATAGAGCTCTGCCTGTGTGATGAATGTGGCAGTGATATGAAGGCTGCATAGAGCTCTGCCTGTGTGATGAATGTGGCAGTGATATGAAGGCTGCATAGAGCTCTGCCTGTGTGATTAATGTGGCAGTGATATGAAGGCTGTATAGAGCTCTGCCTCTGTGATGAATGTGGCAGTGATATGAAGGCTGTATAGAGCTCTGCCTGTGTGATGAATGTGGCAGTGATATGAAGGCTGCATAGAGCTCTGCCTGTGTGATGAATGTGGCAGTGATATGAAGGCTGCATAGAGCTCTGCCTGTGTGATGAATGTGGCAGTGATATGAAGGCTGTATAGAGCTCTGCCTGTGTGATGAATGTGGCAGTGATATTAGGAGCGGCATTGTAGTAGACTATAATGTTAAGGAACGGAATTTTTAACTGAAAAGTTGCAGTTTTGATTCTCAGGTAAGACAATGTCATTTTACCCTTGAGCAAGGTACTTAACCTGAATTTCTTCAGTATATATCCAGCTGTATGAATGGGTAGAAAAAATGCAAAGAAGTTGTGTAAGTCACTCTGGATAAGAGTGTCTGCTAAATGCCTGTAATGTAATGTAATTATATGAAGGCTGCACAGAGCTCAGTGACGCGCTATTCCAGTGTTATGCAGCAACTCAATTTAATTATGTGCAGTTAATTGCTGTTAATTGCTGTTAATTTATCTTAAGTGCATTTTTGTATTTCACCATAAAGAGTGATTCTATTTCAAATTATTCACACTATGCACGGGATGTCAGTAAGGATGTGATTGTTCCCTTTGGAATAGCAATGATTAAATTTAGTTATTTTTTTTATTAAATTGAGTTAAAAGTAATGAGTATCAGTGAGCAATAGGTGGCACTGTTTAGCCTTTCAGATATTGTGCAAGGAAGTGTTTTTGTTGAAACAGGCTTGTCTGCAGTGGCATTCACTCAAAACAGACGTATTGTCAGGGCTTTTGAAGAACAGGCCGTACACCGGGCTGCAGAGGCTCGGCTTTGGTGCGTCTTTATAATTAATAATACTCTACTTGTTTTTCTTCCTCTCCCTACAGAAACGGTTCCCTTCATGGACACTGCCTGTGTTTTGGAGCCATTATGAGTTGTGAGTTTTGATAGTTTGATGATTGAGTTTTTGATTTGAGATTCAATAGAGGGAGGGATAATGTGTGGATGTTATTACAGCTCTTATAGTCTCCTGCCTTACTAATGACCTGAGTACAGACCGTCACCCCCTCCCCCCAAACACCATCGTATTCCTACCCCCTTACCTTCATGTTACGGAATCTATGCAGCCTTAAATTCAATACACTGAACACTAAGTTCCATCACACAAGCAGAGCTCTATAGCATCAGCCTTCATATCAACACCAATGTCATCACAGAGGCAGACTACTATGATATAGGCTTTAGGCATATCACCTGAAATATTCATCACACAGGCAGAGCTAACAAATGCAGGTGCTTCAAGATTGTTTGCCGCTTCATCAAATATGTGCACATTGCAAGACCTATGCAGCCATCATATCACTGCCTTATTCTTTTCACAGACACAAGCAGAGTTGTCTACCAGCCTTCATATCACTGCCACATATCACACACAGCTAGAGCTCTGATGCGCCCCTTCATAACACTGCCACCAGTCATGCACACAGCAGAGCTCTACACTGCCTTCATATACACTGCAACATTCATTCACACAGGCAGAGCTGCTAGTGGACTGAGAAGTTCATATCTCAACTGCCACCTTCAACACACAGGCGCGCTCTAATACAGCCTATTCATATCACTGCCAGTTTGGAGACTCTATGTAGCCTTCATATCACTGCTATTTCACACAGGCAGAAGCTCTAACAGCCTTCATATCACTGAGTTCATCACAACAGGCAGAGCTCTATGCAGCCTTCCATATCACGGACTGGCCACATGCACAACACAGAGGCATGCATCTATACAGCCCTTGGGCATATCATTGCCACATTCATCACACAGGCAGATCTTGAAGCCCAGGAGCCTTTGTACAAATGCTAGTCCATTTTGTTTCAGGTTGTGACCTAATACTATAATAGTACCAGTAGTCTGCAGATACTACAGTGGTGAAGGTTTTCTTCACTTGATGCATAGACTTAAAGTATTATAACTTATTGTATCTAATGCCACATGACTTTCTCAATTTAACATTTCTGTACCGCCTTCAAATCACTGAAGGAAAGGCACAGAGGCCTACATTGGTGTTTGGGGGGGGAGCCTTCATCTGACGGTCTGTACTCAGGTCATTAGTAAGGCAGGAGACTATAAAGAGCTGTAATAACATCATTATCCCTCCCTCTATTAAACTCAATCAAAACTCACAACTCATAATGGCTCCAAACACAGGCAGTGTCCATGAAGGGAACCGTTTCTGTAGGGAGAGGAAGAAAAACAAGATTATTAATTATAAAGACGCACCAAAGCCGAGCCTCTGCAGCCCGGTGTACCGCCTGTTCTTCAAAGCCCTGACAATACGTCTGTTTTGAGTGAATGCCACTGCAGACAAGCCTGTTTCAACAAAACACTTCCTTGCACAATATCTGAAATGGCTAAACAGTGCCACCTATTGCTCACTGATACTCATTACTTTTAACACAATTTAATAAAAAAAATAACTAAATTTAATCATTGCTATTCCAAAAGGGAACAATCACATCCTTACTGACATCCCGTGCATAGTGTGAATAATTTGAAATAGAATCACACTTTATGGTGAAATCCAAAAATGCAATTAACAGCAATTAACAGCAATTAACAGCAATTAACAGCACATAATTAAAAAGAGTTGCTGCATAACACTGGCATAGCGCTTCACTGAGCTCTGTGCAGCCTTCATATAATTACATTACATTACAGGCATTTAGCAGACACTCTTATCCAGAGTGACTTACACAACTTCTTTGCATTTTTTCTACCCATTCATACAGCTGGATATATACTGAAGAAATTCAGGTTAAGTACCTTGCTCAAGGGTAAAATGACATTGTCTTACCTGAGAATCAAAACTGCAACTTTTCAGTTAAAAATTCCGTTCCTTAACCATTATAGTCTACTACAATGCCGCTCCTAATATCACTGCCACATTCATCACACAGGCAGAGCTCTATACAGCCTTCATATCACTGCCATATTCATCACACAGGCAGAGCTCTATACAGCCTTCATATCACTGCCACATTCATCACACAGGCAGAGCTCTATGCAGCCTTCATATCACTGCCACATTCATCACACAGGCAGAGCTCTATACAGCCTTCATATCACTGCCACATTCATCACAGAGGCAGAGCTCTATACAGCCTTCATATCACTGCCACATTCATCACACAGGCAGAGCTCTATGCAGCCTTCATATCACTGCCACATTCATCACACAGGCAGAGCTCTATGCAGCCTTCATATCACTGCCACATTCATCACACAGGCAGAGCTCTATGCAGCCTTCATATCACTGCCACATTCATCACACAGGCAGAGCTCTATGCAGCCTTCATATCACTGCCACATTCATCACACAGGCAGAGCTCTATGCAGCCTTCATATCACTGCCACATTCATCACACAGGCAGAGCTCTATGCAGCCTTCATATCACTGCCACATTCATCACACAGGCAGAGCTCTATGCAGCCTTCATATCACTGCCACATTCATCACACAGGCAGAGCTCTATGCAGCCTTCATATCACTGCCATATTCATCACACAGGCAGAGCTCTATGCAGCCTTCATATCACTGCCACATTCATCACACAGGCAGAGCTCTATGCAGCCTTCATATCACTGCCACATTCATCACACAGGCAGAGCTCTATGCAGCCTTCATATCACTGCCATATTCATCACACAGGCAGAGCTCTATGCAGCCTTCATATCACTGCCACATTCATCACACAGGCAGAGCTCTATGCAGCCTTCATATCACTGCCATATTCATCACAGAGGCAGAGCTCTATACAGCCTTCATATCACTGCCATATTCATCACACAGGCAGAGCTCTATGCAGCCTTCATATCACTGCCACATTCATCACAGAGGCAGAGCTCTATGCAGCCTTCATATCACTGCCACATTCATCACACAGGCAGAGCTCTATACAGCCTTCATATCACTGCCACATTCATCACACAGGCAGAGCTCTATACAGCCTTCATATCACTGCCACATTCATCACAGAGGCAGAGCTCTATACAGCCTTCATATCACTGCCATATTCATCACAGAGGCAGAGCTCTATACAGCCTTCATATCACTGCCATATTCATCACAGAGGCAGAGCTCTATGCAGCCTTCATATCACTGCCACATTCATCACACAGGCAGAGCTCTATGCAGCCTTCATATCACTGCCACATTCATCACAGAGGCAGAGCTCTATGCAGCCTTCATATCACTGCCATATTCATCACAGAGGCAGAGCTCTATGCAGCCTTCATATCACTGCCACATTCATCACACAGGCAGAGCTCTATACAGCCTTCATATCACTGCCACATTCATCACACAGGCAGAGCTCTATGCAGCCTTCATATCACTGCCATATTCATCACAGAGGCAGAGCTCTATGCAGCCTTCATATCACTGCCACATTCATCACAGAGGCAGAGCTCTATACAGCCTTCATATCACTGCCACATTCATCACACAGGCAGAGCTCTATGCAGCCTTCATATCACTGCCATATTCATCACACAGGCAGAGCTCTATGCAGCCTTCATATCACTGCCACATTCATCACACAGGCAGAGCTCTATACAGCCTTCATATCACTGCCACATTCATCACACAGGCAGAGCTCTATACAGCCTTCATATCACTGCCACATTCATCACACAGGCAGAGCTCTATACAGCCTTCATATCACTGCCACATTCATCACACAGACAGAGCTCTATGCAGCCTTCATATCACTGCCATATTCATCACACAGGCAGAGCTCTATGCAGCCTTCATATCACTGCCACATTCATCACACAGGCAGAGCTCTATGCAGCCTTCATATCACTGCCATATTCATCACACAGGCAGAGCTCTATGCAGCCTTCATATCACTGCCACATTCATCACACAGGCAGAGCTCTATACAGCCTTCATATCACTGCCACATTCATCACACAGGCAGAGCTCTATACAGCCTTCATATCACTGCCACATTCATCACACAGGCAGAGCTCTATGCAGCCTTCATATCACTGCCACATTCATCACACAGGCAGAGCTCTATGCAGCCTTCATATCACTGCCACATTCATCACACAGGCAGAGCTCTATGCAGCCTTCATATCACTGCCACATTCATCACACAGGCAGAGCTCTATGCAGCCTTCATATCACTGCCATATTCATCACACAGGCAGAGCTCTATACAGCCTTCATATCACTGCCACATTCATCACACAGGCAGAGCTCTATGCAGCCTTCATATCACTGCCACATTCATCACACAGGCAGAGCTCTATGCAGCCTTCATATCACTGCCACATTCATCACACAGGCAGAGCTCTATGCAGCCTTCATATCACTGCCACATTCATCACACAGGCAGAGCTCTATGCAGCCTTCATATCACTGCCACATTCATCACACAGGCAGAGCTCTATGCAGCCTTCATATCACTGCCACATTCATCACACAGGCAGAGCTCTATGCAGCCTTCATATCACTGCCACATTCATCACACAGGCAGAGCTCTATACAGCCTTCATATCACTGCCACATTCATCACACAGGCAGAGCTCTATGCAGCCTTCATATCACTGCCATATTCATCACACAGGCAGAGCTCTATGCAGCCTTCATATCACTGCCACATTCATCACACAGGCAGAGCTCTATGCAGCCTTCATATCACTGCCACATTCATCACACAGGCAGAGCTCTATACAGCCTTCATATCACTGCCACATTCATCACACAGGCAGAGCTCTATGCAGCCTTCATATCACTGCCATATTCATCACACAGGCAGAGCTCTATGCAGCCTTCATATCACTGCCACATTCATCACACAGGCAGAGCTCTATACAGCCTTCATATCACTGCCACATTCATCACACAGGCAGAGCTCTATGCAGCCTTCATATCACTGCCACATTCATCACACAGGCAGAGCTCTATGCAGCCTTCATATCACTGCCACATTCATCACACAGGCAGAGCTCTATGCACACAGGCAGAGCTCTATGCAGCCTTCATATCACTGCCACATTCATCACACAGGCAGAGCTCTATACAGCCTTCATATCACTGCCACATTCATCACACAGGCAGAGCTCTATACAGCCTTCATATCACTGCCACATTCATCACACAGGCAGAGCTCTATGCAGCCTTCATATCACTGCCACATTCATCACACAGGCAGAGCTCTATGCAGCCTTCATATCACTGCCACATTCATCACACAGGCAGAGCTCTATGCAGCCTTCATATCACTGCCACATTCATCACACAGGCAGAGCTCTATGCAGCCTTCATATCACTGCCACATTCATCACACAGGCAGAGCTCTATGCAGCCTTCATATCACTGCCACATTCATCACACAGGCAGAGCTCTATGCAGCCTTCATATCACTGCCACATTCATCACACAGGCAGAGCTCTATGCAGCCTTCATATCACTGCCACATTCATCACACAGGCAGAGCTCTATGCAGCCTTCATATCACTGCCACATTCATCACACAGGCAGAGCTCTATGCAGCCTTCATATCACTGCCACATTCATCACACAGGCAGAGCTCTATGCAGCCTTCATATCACTGCCACATTCATCACACAGGCAGAGCTCTATACAGCCTTCATATCACTGCCACATTCATCACACAGGCAGAGCTCTATACAGCCTTCATATCACTGCCACATTCATCACACAGGCAGAGCTCTATGCAGCCTTCATATCACTGCCACATTCATCACACAGGCAGAGCTCTATGCAGCCTTCATATCACTGCCACATTCATCACACAGGCAGAGCTCTATGCAGCCTTCATATCACTGCCACATTCATCACACAGGCAGAGCTCTATGCAGCCTTCATATCACTGCCACATTCATCACACAGGCAGAGCTCTATACAGCCTTCATATCACTGCCACATTCATCACACAGGCAGAGCTCTATGCAGCCTTCATATCACTGCCACATTCATCACACAGGCAGAGCTCTATGCAGCCTTCATATCACTGCCACATTCATCACACAGGCAGAGCTCTATGCAGCCTTCATATCACTGCCACATTCATCACACAGGCAGAGCTCTATGCAGCCTTCATATCACTGCCACATTCATCACACAGGCAGAGCTCTATGCAGCCTTCATATCACTGCCACATTCATCACACAGGCAGAGCTCTATGCAGCCTTCATATCACTGCCACATTCATCACACAGGCAGAGCTCTATGCAGCCTTCATATCACTGCCACATTCATCACACAGGCAGAGCTCTATGCAGCCTTCATATCACTGCCACATTCATCACACAGGCAGAGCTCTATGCAGCCTTCATATCACTGCCACATTCATCACACAGGCAGAGCTCTATGCAGCCTTCATATCACTGCCACATTCATCACACAGGCAGAGCTCTATGCAGCCTTCATATCACTGCCACATTCATCACACAGGCAGAGCTCTATGCAGCCTTCATATCACTGCCACATTCATCACACAGGCAGAGCTCTATGCAGCCTTCATATCACTGCCACATTCATCACACAGGCAGAGCTCTATGCAGCCTTCATATCACTGCCACATTCATCACACAGGCAGAGCTCTATGCAGCCTTCATATCACTGCCATATTCATCACACAGGCAGAGCTCTATGCAGCCTTCATATCACTGCCACATTCATCACACAGGCAGAGCTCTATGCAGCCTTCATATCACTGCCACATTCATCACACAGGCAGAGCTCTATGCAGCCTTCATATCACTGCCACATTCATCACAGAGGCAGAGCTCTATGCAGCCTTCATATCACTGCCACATTCATCACACAGGCAGAGCTCTATACAGCCTTCATATCACTGCCACATTAATCACACAGGCAGAGCTCTATGCAGCCTTCATATCACTGCCATATTCATCACAGAGGCAGAGCTCTATACAGCCTTCATATCACTGCCACATTCATCACACAGGCAGAGCTCTATGCAGCCTTCATATCACTGCCACATTCATCACACAGGCAGAGCTCTATGCAGCCTTCATATCACTGCCACATTCATCACACAGGCAGAGCTCTATGCAGCCTTCATATCACTGCCACATTCATCACAGAGGCAGAGCTCTATGCAGCCTTCATATCACTGCCACATTCATCACAGAGGCAGAGCTCTATGCAGCCTTCATATCACTGCCACATTCATCACACAGGCAGAGCTCTATGCAGCCTTCATATCACTGCCACATTCATCACACAGGCAGAGCTCTATGCAGCCTTCATATCACTGCCACATTCATCACAGAGGCAGAGCTCTATGCAGCCTTCATATCACTGCCACATTCATCACAGAGGCAGAGCTCTATACAGCCTTCATATCACTGCCACATTCATCACACAGGCAGAGCTCTATGCAGCCTTCATATCACTGCCACATTCATCACACAGGCAGAGCTCTATGCAGCCTTCATATCACTGCCACATTCATCACACAGGCAGAGCTCTATGCAGCCTTCATATCACTGCCACATTCATCACACAGGCAGAGCTCTATGCAGCCTTCATATCACTGCCACATTCATCACACAGGCAGAGCTCTATACAGCCTTCATATCACTGCCACATTCATCACAGAGGCAGAGCTCTATGCAGCCTTCATATCACTGCCATATTCATCACACAGGCAGAGCTCTATGCAGCCTTCATATCACTGCCACATTCATCACACAGGCAGAGCTCTATGCAGCCTTCATATCACTGCCACATTCATCACACAGGCAGAGCTCTATGCAGCCTTCATATCACTGCCACATTCATCACACAGGCAGAGCTCTATGCAGCCTTCATATCACTGCCACATTCATCACACAGGCAGAGCTCTATGCAGCCTTCATATCACTGCCACATTCATCACACAGGCAGAGCTCTATGCAGCCTTCATATCACTGCCACATTCATCACACAGGCAGAGCTCTATGCAGCCTTCATATCACTGCCACATTCATCACACAGGCAGAGCTCTATGCAGCCTTCATATCACTGCCACATTCATCACACAGGCAGAGCTCTATGCAGCCTTCATATCACTGCCATATTCATCACACAGGCAGAGCTCTATACAGCCTTCATATCACTGCCACATTCATCACACAGGCAGAGCTCTATGCAGCCTTCATATCACTGCCACATTCATCACACAGGCAGAGCTCTATGCAGCCTTCATATCACTGCCACATTCATCACACAGGCAGAGCTCTATGCAGCCTTCATATCACTGCCACATTCATCACACAGGCAGAGCTCTATGCAGCCTTCATATCACTGCCACATTCATCACACAGGCAGAGCTCTATGCAGCCTTCATATCACTGCCACATTCATCACACAGGCAGAGCTCTATGCAGCCTTCATATCACTGCCACATTCATCACACAGGCAGAGCTCTATGCAGCCTTCATATCACTGCCACATTCATCACACAGGCAGAGCTCTATGCAGCCTTCATATCACTGCCACATTCATCACACAGGCAGAGCTCTATGCAGCCTTCATATCACTGCCACATTCATCACACAGGCAGAGCTCTATGCAGCCTTCATATCACTGCCACATTCATCACACAGGCAGAGCTCTATGCAGCCTTCATATCACTGCCACATTCATCACACAGGCAGAGCTCTATGCAGCCTTCATATCACTGCCACATTCATCACACAGGCAGAGCTCTATGCAGCCTTCATATCACTGCCACATTCATCACACAGGCAGAGCTCTATGCAGCCTTCATATCACTGCCACATTCATCACACAGGCAGAGCTCTATGCAGCCTTCATATCACTGCCACATTCATCACACAGGCAGAGCTCTATGCAGCCTTCATATCACTGCCACATTCATCACACAGGCAGAGCTCTATGCAGCCTTCATATCACTGCCACATTCATCACACAGGCAGAGCTCTATACAGCCTTCATATCACTGCCACATTCATCACACAGGCAGAGCTCTATGCAGCCTTCATATCACTGCCATATTCATCACACAGGCAGAGCTCTATGCAGCCTTCATATCACTGCCACATTCATCACACAGGCAGAGCTCTATACAGCCTTCATATCACTGCCACATTCATCACACAGGCAGAGCTCTATGCAGCCTTCATATCACTGCCACATTCATCACACAGGCAGAGCTCTATGCAGCCTTCATATCACTGCCACATTCATCACACAGGCAGAGCTCTATGCAGCCTTCATATCACTGCCACATTCATCACACAGGCAGAGCTCTATACAGCCTTCATATCACTGCCACATTCATCACACAGGCAGAGCTCTATGCAAGAGCTCTATGCAGCCTTCATATCACTGCCACATTCATCACACAGGCAGAGCTCTATGCAGCCTTCATATCACTGCCACATTCATCACACAGGCAGAGCTCTATACAGCCTTCATATCACTGCCACATTCATCACACAGGCAGAGCTCTATGCAGCCTTCATATCACTGCCACATTCATCACACAGGCAGAGCTCTATGCAGCCTTCATATCACTGCCACATTCATCACACAGGCAGAGCTCTATGCAGCCTTCATATCACTGCCACATTCATCACACAGGCAGAGCTCTATGCAGCCTTCATATCACTGCCACATTCATCACACAGGCAGAGCTCTATGCAGCCTTCATATCACTGCCACATTCATCACACAGGCAGAGCTCTATGCAGCCTTCATATCACTGCCACATTCATCACACAGGCAGAGCTCTATGCAGCCTTCATATCACTGCCACATTCATCACACAGGCAGAGCTCTATGCAGCCTTCATATCACTGCCACATTCATCACACAGGCAGAGCTCTATGCAGCCTTCATATCACTGCCACATTCATCACACAGGCAGAGCTCTATGCAGCCTTCATATCACTGCCACATTCATCACACAGGCAGAGCTCTATGCAGCCTTCATATCACTGCCACATTCATCACACAGGCAGAGCTCTATGCAGCCTTCATATCACTGCCACATTCATCACACAGGCAGAGCTCTATGCAGCCTTCATATCACTGCCACATTCATCACACAGGCAGAGCTCTATGCAGCCTTCATATCACTGCCACATTCATCACACAGGCAGAGCTCTATGCAGCCTTCATATCACTGCCACATTCATCACACAGGCAGAGCTCTATGCAGCCTTCATATCACTGCCACATTCATCACACAGGCAGAGCTCTATGCAGCCTTCATATCACTGCCACATTCATCACACAGGCAGAGCTCTATGCAGCCTTCATATCACTGCCACATTCATCACACAGGCAGAGCTCTATGCAGCCTTCATATCACTGCCATATTCATCACACAGGCAGAGCTCTATGCAGCCTTCATATCACTGCCACATTCATCACACAGGCAGAGCTCTATACAGCCTTCATATCACTGCCACATTCATCACACAGGCAGAGCTCTATGCAGCCTTCATATCACTGCCACATTCATCACACAGGCAGAGCTCTATGCAGCCTTCATATCACTGCCACATTCATCACAGAGGCAGAGCTCTATACAGCCTTCATATCACTGCCATATTCATCACACAGGCAGAGCTCTATACAGCCTTCATATCACTGCCATATTCATCACACAGGCAGAGCTCTATGCAGCCTTCATATCACTGCCACATTCATCACACAGGCAGAGCTCTATGCAGCCTTCATATCACTGCCACATTCATCACACAGGCAGAGCTCTATACAGCCTTCATATCACTGCCACATTCATCACACAGGCAGAGCTCTATACAGCCTTCATATCACTGCCATATTCATCACAGAGGCAGAGCTCTATACAGCCTTCATATCACTGCCACATTCATCACACAGGCAGAGCTCTATACAGCCTTCATATCACTGCCACATTCATCACAGAGGCAGAGCTCTATGCAGCCTTCATATCACTGCCACATTCATCACACAGGCAGAGCTCTATGCAGCCTTCATATCACTGCCACATTCATCACACAGGCAGAGCTCTATGCAGCCTTCATATCACTGCCACATTCATCACACAGGCAGAGCTCTATGCAGCCTTCATATCACTGCCACATTCATC
This sequence comes from Ilyophis sp. 1 JC-2022, assembly GCA_022702515.1. NCBI lineage: Eukaryota > Metazoa > Chordata > Actinopteri > Anguilliformes > Synaphobranchidae > Ilyophis > Ilyophis sp. 1 JC-2022. The sequence goes on from JAKUDI010001461.1 coordinate 33,486, forward strand.
ACACAGGCAGAGCTCTATACAGCCTTCATATCACTGCCACATTCATCACACAGGCAGAGCTCTATGCAGCCTTCATATCACTGCCACATTCATCACAGAGGCAGAGCTCTATGCAGCCTTCATATCACTGCCACATTCATCACACAGAGGCAGAGCTCTATACAGCCTTCATATCACTGCCACATTCATCACACAGGCAGAGCTCTATGCAGCCTTCATATCACTGCCATATTCATCACACAGGCAGAGCTCTATGCAGCCTTCATATCACTGCCACATTCATCACACAGGCAGAGCTCTATACAGCCTTCATATCACTGCCACATTCATCACACAGGCAGAGCTCTATGCAGCCTTCATATCACTGCCACATTCATCACACAGGCAGAGCTCTATACAGCCTTCATATCACTGCCACATTCATCACACAGGCAGAGCTCTATGCAGCCTTCATATCACTGCCACATTCATCACACAGGCAGAGCTCTATGCAGCCTTCATATCACTGCCACATTCATCACACAGGCAGAGCTCTATGCAGCCTTCATATCACTGCCATATTCATCACACAGGCAGAGCTCTATGCAGCCTTCATATCACTGCCACATTCATCACACAGGCAGAGCTCTATACAGCCTTCATATCACTGCCACATTCATCACACAGGCAGAGCTCTATGCAGCCTTCATATCACTGCCACATTCATCACACAGGCAGAGCTCTATGCAGCCTTCATATCACTGCCACATTCATCACACAGGCAGAGCTCTATGCAGCCTTCATATCACTGCCACATTCATCACACAGGCAGAGCTCTATGCAGCCTTCATATCACTGCCACATTCATCACACAGGCAGAGCTCTATACAGCCTTCATATCACTGCCACATTCATCACACAGGCAGAGCTCTATGCAGCCTTCATATCACTGCCACATTCATCACACAGGCAGAGCTCTATGCAGCCTTCATATCACTGCCACATTCATCACACAGGCAGAGCTCTATGCAGCCTTCATATCACTGCCACATTCATCACACAGGCAGAGCTCTATGCAGCCTTCATATCACTGCCACATTCATCACACAGGCAGAGCTCTATGCAGCCTTCATATCACTGCCACATTCATCACACAGGCAGAGCTCTATGCAGCCTTCATATCACTGCCACATTCATCACACAGGCAGAGCTCTATGCAGCCTTCATATCACTGCCACATTCATCACACAGGCAGAGCTCTATGCAGCCTTCATATCACTGCCACATTCATCACACAGGCAGAGCTCTATGCAGCCTTCATATCACTGCCACATTCATCACACAGGCAGAGCTCTATGCAGCCTTCATATCACTGCCACATTCATCACACAGGCAGAGCTCTATGCAGCCTTCATATCACTGCCACATTCATCACACAGGCAGAGCTCTATGCAGCCTTCATATCACTGCCACATTCATCACACAGGCAGAGCTCTATGCAGCCTTCATATCACTGCCACATTCATCACACAGGCAGAGCTCTATGCAGCCTTCATATCACTGCCACATTCATCACACAGGCAGAGCTCTATGCAGCCTTCATATCACTGCCATATTCATCACACAGGCAGAGCTCTATACAGCCTTCATATCACTGCCACATTCATCACACAGGCAGAGCTCTATGCAGCCTTCATATCACTGCCACATTCATCACACAGGCAGAGCTCTATGCAGCCTTCATATCACTGCCACATTCATCACACAGGCAGAGCTCTATGCAGCCTTCATATCACTGCCACATTCATCACACAGGCAGAGCTCTATGCAGCCTTCATATCACTGCCACATTCATCACACAGGCAGAGCTCTATGCAGCCTTCATATCACTGCCACATTCATCACACAGGCAGAGCTCTATGCAGCCTTCATATCACTGCCACATTCATCACACAGGCAGAGCTCTATGCAGCCTTCATATCACTGCCACATTCATCACACAGGCAGAGCTCTATGCAGCCTTCATATCACTGCCACATTCATCACACAGGCAGAGCTCTATGCAGCCTTCATATCACTGCCACATTCATCACACAGGCAGAGCTCTATGCAGCCTTCATATCACTGCCACATTCATCACACAGGCAGAGCTCTATGCAGCCTTCATATCACTGCCACATTCATCACACAGGCAGAGCTCTATGCAGCCTTCATATCACTGCCACATTCATCACAGAGGCAGAGCTCTATACAGCCTTCATATCACTGCCATATTCATCACAGAGGCAGAGCTCTATGCAGCCTTCATATCACTGCCACATTCATCACACAGGCAGAGCTCTATACAGCCTTCATATCACTGCCACATTCATCACACAGGCAGAGCTCTATACAGCCTTCATATCACTGCCACATTCATCACAGAGGCAGAGCTCTATACAGCCTTCATATCACTGCCACATTCATCACACAGGCAGAGCTCTATACAGCCTTCATATCACTGCCACATTCATCACACAGGCAGAGCTCTATGCAGCCTTCATATCACTGCCACATTCATCACACAGGCAGAGCTCTATGCAGCCTTCATATCACTGCCACATTCATCACACAGGCAGAGCTCTATGCAGCCTTCATATCACTGCCATATTCATCACACAGGCAGAGCTCTATGCAGCCTTCATATCACTGCCACATTCATCACACAGGCAGAGCTCTATACAGCCTTCATATCACTGCCACATTCATCACACAGGCAGAGCTCTATGCAGCCTTCATATCACTGCCACATTCATCACACAGGCAGAGCTCTATGCAGCCTTCATATCACTGCCACATTCATCACACAGGCAGAGCTCTATACAGCCTTCATATCACTGCCACATTCATCACACAGGCAGAGCTCTATGCAGCCTTCATATCACTGCCACATTCATCACACAGAGGCAGAGCTCTATACAGCCTTCATATCACTGCCACATTCATCACACAGGCAGAGCTCTATGCAGCCTTCATATCACTGCCACATTCATCACACAGGCAGAGCTCTATGCAGCCTTCATATCACTGCCACATTCATCACACAGGCAGAGCTCTATGCAGCCTTCATATCACTGCCACATTCATCACACAGACAGAGCTCTATGCAGCCTTCATATCACTGCCACATTCATCACACAGGCAGAGCTCTATGCAGCCTTCATATCACTGCCACATTCATCACACAGGCAGAGCTCTATGCAGCCTTCATATCACTGCCACATTCATCACACAGGCAGAGCTCTATGCAGCCTTCATATCACTGCCATATTCATCACACAGGCAGAGCTCTATGCAGCCTTCATATCACTGCCACATTCATCACACAGGCAGAGCTCTATACAGCCTTCATATCACTGCCACATTCATCACACAGGCAGAGCTCTATGCAGCCTTCATATCACTGCCACATTCATCACACAGGCAGAGCTCTATGCAGCCTTCATATCACTGCCACATTCATCACAGGGGCAGAGCTCTATACAGCCTTCATATCACTGCCATATTCATCACAGAGGCAGAGCTCTATGCAGCCTTCATATCACTGCCACATTCATCACACAGGCAGAGCTCTATACAGCCTTCATATCACTGCCACATTCATCACACAGGCAGAGCTCTATGCAGCCTTCATATCACTGCCACATTCATCACACAGGCAGAGCTCTATGCAGCCTTCATATCACTGCCACATTCATCACACAGGCAGAGCTCTATACAGCCTTCATATCACTGCCACATTCATCACAGAGGCAGAGCTCTATGCAGCCTTCATATCACTGCCACATTCATCACACAGGCAGAGCTCTATGCAGCCTTCATATCACTGCCACATTCATCACAGAGGCAGAGCTCTATACAGCCTTCATATCACTGCCATATTCATCACAGAGGCAGAGCTCTATACAGCCTTCATATCACTGCCATATTCATCACAGAGGCAGAGCTCTATGCAGCCTTCATATCACTGCCACATTCATCACAGAGGCAGAGCTCTATACAGCCTTCATATCACTGCCATATTCATCACAGAGGCAGAGCTCTATGCAGCCTTCATATCACTGCCACATTCATCACACAGGCAGAGCTCTATGCAGCCTTCATATCACTGCCACATTCATCACACAGGCAGAGCTCTATGCAGCCTTCATATCACTGCCACATTCATCACACAGGCAGAGCTCTATGCAGCCTTCATATCACTGCCACATTCATCACACAGGCAGAGCTCTATGCAGCCTTCATATCACTGCCACATTCATCACACAGGCAGAGCTCTATGCAGCCTTCATATCACTGCCACATTCATCACACAGGCAGAGCTCTATGCAGCCTTCATATCACTGCCACATTCATCACACAGGCAGAGCTCTATACAGCCTTCATATCACTGCCACATTCATCACACAGGCAGAGCTCTATGCAGCCTTCATATCACTGCCACATTCATCACACAGGCAGAGCTCTATGCAGCCTTCATATCACTGCCACATTCATCACACAGGCAGAGCTCTATACAGCCTTCATATCACTGCCATATTCATCACACAGGCAGAGCTCTATGCAGCCTTCATATCACTGCCACATTCATCACACAGGCAGAGCTCTATGCAGCCTTCATATCACTGCCACATTCATCACACAGGCAGAGCTCTATGCAGCCTTCATATCACTGCCACATTCATCACACAGGCAGAGCTCTATACAGCCTTCATATCACTGCCACATTCATCACACAGGCAGAGCTCTATGCAGCCTTCATATCACTGCCACATTCATCACACAGGCAGAGCTCTATGCAGCCTTCATATCACTGCCACATTCATCACACAGGCAGAGCTCTATACAGCCTTCATATCACTGCCACATTCATCACAGAGGCAGAGCTCTATGCAGCCTTCATATCACTGCCACATTCATCACACAGGCAGAGCTCTATGCAGCCTTCATATCACTGCCACATTCATCACAGAGGCAGAGCTCTATACAGCCTTCATATCACTGCCACATTCATCACACAGGCAGAGCTCTATACAGCCTTCATATCACTGCCACATTCATCACACAGGCAGAGCTCTATGCAGCCTTCATATCACTGCCACATTCATCACACAGGCAGAGCTCTATACAGCCTTCATATCACTGCCACATTCATCACACAGGCAGAGCTCTATGCAGCCTTCATATCACTGCCACATTCATCACACAGGCAGAGCTCTATGCAGCCTTCATATCACTGCCACATTCATCACACAGGCAGAGCTCTATGCAGCCTTCATATCACTGCCACATTCATCACACAGGCAGAGCTCTATGCAGCCTTCATATCACTGCCACATTCATCACACAGGCAGAGCTCTATGCAGCCTTCATATCACTGCCACATTCATCACACAGGCAGAGCTCTATACAGCCTTCATATCACTGCCACATTCATCACACAGGCAGAGCTCTATGCAGCCTTCATATCACTGCCACATTCATCACACAGGCAGAGCTCTATGCAGCCTTCATATCACTGCCACATTCATCACACAGGCAGAGCTCTATGCAGCCTTCATATCACTGCCACATTCATCATCACACAGGCAGAGCTCTATGCAGCCTTCATATCACTGCCACATTCATCACACAGGCAGAGCTCTATGCAGCCTTCATATCACTGCCACATTCATCACACAGGCAGAGCTCTATGCAGCCTTCATATCACTGCCACATTCATCACACAGGCAGAGCTCTATGCAGCCTTCATATCACTGCCACATTCATCACACAGGCAGAGCTCTATGCAGCCTTCATATCACTGCCATATTCATCACACAGGCAGAGCTCTATGCAGCCTTCATATCACTGCCACATTCATCACACAGGCAGAGCTCTATGCAGCCTTCATATCACTGCCACATTCATCACACAGGCAGAGCTCTATACAGCCTTCATATCACTGCCACATTCATCACACAGGCAGAGCTCTATGCAGCCTTCATATCACTGCCATATTCATCACACAGGCAGAGCTCTATGCAGCCTTCATATCACTGCCACATTCATCACACAGGCAGAGCTCTATACAGCCTTCATATCACTGCCATATTCATCACACAGGCAGAGCTCTATGCAGCCTTCATATCACTGCCACATTCATCACACAGGCAGAGCTCTATGCAGCCTTCATATCACTGCCACATTCATCACACAGGCAGAGCTCTATACAGCCTTCATATCACTGCCATATTCATCACAGAGGCAGAGCTCTATGCAGCCTTCATATCACTGCCACATTCATCACACAGGCAGAGCTCTATGCAGCCTTCATATCACTGCCACATTCATCACAGAGGCAGAGCTCTATACAGCCTTCATATCACTGCCATATTCATCACACAGGCAGAGCTCTATACAGCCTTCATATCACTGCCACATTCATCACAGAGGCAGAGCTCTATACAGCCTTCATATCACTGCCACATTCATCACACAGGCAGAGCTCTATGCAGCCTTCATATCACTGCCACATTCATCACACAGGCAGAGCTCTATGCAGCCTTCATATCACTGCCACATTCATCACACAGGCAGAGCTCTATACAGCCTTCATATCACTGCCACATATTCATCACACAGTCAGAGCTCTATGCAGACTTCATATCACTGCCACTTTCATCACAGGCAGAGCTCTATGCAGCCTTCATATCACTGCCACATTCATCACACAGGCAGAGCTCTATGCAGCCTTCATATCACTGCCATATTCATCACAGAGGCAGAGCTCTATGCAGCCTTCATATCACTGCCACATTCATCACACAGGCAGAGCTCTATGCAGCCTTCATATCACTGCCACATTCATCACACAGGCAGAGCTCTATACAGCCTTCATATCACTGCCACATTCATCACACAGGCAGAGCTCTATGCAGCCTTCATATCACTGCCACATTCATCACACAGGCAGAGCTCTATACAGCCTTCATATCACTGCCACATTCATCACACAGGCAGAGCTCTATGCAGCCTTCATATCACTGCCACATTCATCACACAGGCAGAGCTCTATGCAGCCTTCATATCACTGCCACATTCATCACACAGGCAGAGCTCTATGCAGCCTTCATATCACTGCCACATTCATCACACAGGCAGAGCTCTATGCAGCCTTCATATCACTGCCACATTCATCACACAGGCAGAGCTCTATGCAGCCTTCATATCACTGCCACATTCATCACACAGGCAGAGCTCTATACAGCCTTCATATCACTGCCACATTCATCACACAGGCAGAGCTCTATGCAGCCTTCATATCACTGCCACATTCATCACACAGGCAGAGCTCTATGCAGCCTTCATATCACTGCCACATTCATCACACAGGCAGAGCTCTATACAGCCTTCATATCACTGCCACATTCATCACACAGGCAGAGCTCTATGCAGCCTTCATATCACTGCCACATTCATCACACAGGCAGAGCTCTATGCAGCCTTCATATCACTGCCACATTCATCACACAGGCAGAGCTCTATGCAGCCTTCATATCACTGCCACATTCATCACACAGGCAGAGCTCTATACAGCCTTCATATCACTGCCACATTCATCACACAGGCAGAGCTCTATGCAGCCTTCATATCACTGCCACATTCATCACACAGGCAGAGCTCTATGCAGCCTTCATATCACTGCCACATTCATCACAGAGGCAGAGCTCTATACAGCCTTCATATCACTGCCACATTCATCACACAGGCAGAGCTCTATACAGCCTTCATATCACTGCCACATTCATCACACAGGCAGAGCTCTATGCAGCCTTCATATCACTGCCACATTCATCACACAGGCAGAGCTCTATGCAGCCTTCATATCACTGCCATATTCATCACACAGGCAGAGCTCTATACAGCCTTCATATCACTGCCACATTCATCACACAGGCAGAGCTCTATGCAGCCTTCATATCACTGCCACATTCATCACACAGGCAGAGCTCTATGCAGCCTTCATATCACTGCCACATTCATCACACAGGCAGAGCTCTATGCAGCCTTCATATCACTGCCACATTCATCACACAGGCAGAGCTCTATGCAGCCTTCATATCACTGCCACATTCATCACACAGGCAGAGCTCTATGCAGCCTTCATATCACTGCCACATTCATCACACAGGCAGAGCTCTATGCAGCCTTCATATCACTGCCACATTCATCACACAGACAGAGCTCTATGCAGCCTTCATATCACTGCCACATTCATCACACAGGCAGAGCTCTATACAGCCTTCATATCACTGCCACATTCATCACACAGGCAGAGCTCTATGCAGCCTTCATATCACTGCCACATTCATCACACAGGCAGAGCTCTATGCAGCCTTCATATCACTGCCACATTCATCACACAGGCAGAGCTCTATACAGCCTTCATATCACTGCCACATTCATCACACAGGCAGAGCTCTATGCAGCCTTCATATCACTGCCACATTCATCACACAGGCAGAGCTCTATGCAGCCTTCATATCACTGCCACATTCATCACACAGGCAGAGCTCTATGCAGCCTTCATATCACTGCCACATTCATCACACAGGCAGAGCTCTATACAGCCTTCATATCACTGCCACATTCATCACACAGGCAGAGCTCTATGCAGCCTTCATATCACTGCCACATTCATCACACAGGCAGAGCTCTATGCAGCCTTCATATCACTGCCACATTCATCACACAGGCAGAGCTCTATGCAGCCTTCATATCACTGCCACATTCATCACACAGGCAGAGCTCTATACAGCCTTCATATCACTGCCACATTCATCACACAGGCAGAGCTCTATGCAGCCTTCATATCACTGCCACATTCATCACACAGGCAGAGCTCTATGCAGCCTTCATATCACTGCCACATTCATCACACAGGCAGAGCTCTATACAGCCTTCATATCACTGCCACATTCATCACACAGGCAGAGCTCTATGCAGCCTTCATATCACTGCCACATTCATCACACAGGCAGAGCTCTATACAGCCTTCATATCACTGCCACATTCATCACACAGGCAGAGCTCTATGCAGCCTTCATATCACTGCCACATTCATCACACAGGCAGAGCTCTATGCAGCCTTCATATCACTGCCACATTCATCACACAGGCAGAGCTCTATGCAGCCTTCATATCACTGCCACATTCATCACACAGGCAGAGCTCTATGCAGCCTTCATATCACTGCCACATTCATCACACAGGCAGAGCTCTATGCAGCCTTCATATCACTGCCACATTCATCACACAGGCAGAGCTCTATGCAGCCTTCATATCACTGCCACATTCATCACACAGGCAGAGCTCTATGCAGCCTTCATATCACTGCCACATTCATCACACAGGCAGAGCTCTATGCAGCCTTCATATCACTGCCACATTCATCACACAGGCAGAGCTCTATACAGCCTTCATATCACTGCCATATTCATCACACAGGCAGAGCTCTATGCAGCCTTCATATCACTGCCACATTCATCACACAGGCAGAGCTCTATGCAGCCTTCATATCACTGCCACATTCATCACACAGGCAGAGCTCTATGCAGCCTTCATATCACTGCCACATTCATCACACAGGCAGAGCTCTATACAGCCTTCATATCACTGCCACATTCATCACACAGGCAGAGCTCTATGCAGCCTTCATATCACTGCCACATTCATCACACAGGCAGAGCTCTATGCAGCCTTCATATCACTGCCACATTCATCACACAGGCAGAGCTCTATGCAGCCTTCATATCACTGCCACATTCATCACACAGGCAGAGCTCTATGCAGCCTTCATATCACTGCCACATTCATCACACAGGCAGAGCTCTATGCAGCCTTCATATCACTGCCACATTCATCACACAGGCAGAGCTCTATACAGCCTTCATATCACTGCCACATTCATCACACAGGCAGAGCTCTATGCAGCCTTCATATCACTGCCACATTCATCACACAGGCAGAGCTCTATGCAGCCTTCATATCACTGCCACATTCATCACACAGGCAGAGCTCTATACAGCCTTCATATCACTGCCACATTCATCACACAGGCAGAGCTCTATGCAGCCTTCATATCACTGCCACATTCATCACACAGGCAGAGCTCTATGCAGCCTTCATATCACTGCCACATTCATCACACAGGCAGAGCTCTATGCAGCCTTCATATCACTGCCACATTCATCACACAGGCAGAGCTCTATGCAGCCTTCATATCACTGCCACATTCATCACACAGGCAGAGCTCTATACAGCCTTCATATCACTGCCACATTCATCACACAGGCAGAGCTCTATGCAGCCTTCATATCACTGCCACATTCATCACACAGGCAGAGCTCTATGCAGCCTTCATATCACTGCCACATTCATCACACAGGCAGAGCTCTATACAGCCTTCATATCACTGCCACATTCATCAGACAGAGGCAGAGCTCTATACAGCCTTCATATCACTGCCACATTCATCACAGAGGCAGAGCTCTATGCAGCCTTCATATCACTGCCACATTCATCACACAGGCAGAGCTCTATACAGCCTTCATATCACTGCCACATTCATCACACAGGCAGAGCTCTATGCAGCCTTCATATCACTGCCATATTCATCACAGAGGCAGAGCTCTATGCAGCCTTCATATCACTGCCACATTCATCACACAGGCAGAGCTCTATGCAGCCTTCATATCACTGCCACATTCATCACACAGGCAGAGCTCTATGCAGCCTTCATATCACTGCCACATTCATCACACAGGCAGAGCTCTATGCAGCCTTCATATCACTGCCACATTCATCACAGAGGCAGAGCTCTATGCAGCCTTCATATCACTGCCACATTCATCACACAGGCAGAGCTCTATGCAGCCTTCATATCACTGCCACATTCATCACACAGGCAGAGCTCTATGCAGCCTTCATATCACTGCCACATTCATCACACAGGCAGAGCTCTATGCAGCCTTCATATCACTGCCACATTCATCACACAGGCAGAGCTCTATACAGCCTTCATATCACTGCCACATTCATCACACAGGCAGAGCTCTATGCAGCCTTCATATCACTGCCACATTCATCACACAGGCAGAGCTCTATGCAGCCTTCATATCACTGCCACATTCATCACACAGGCAGAGCTCTATACAGCCTTCATATCACTGCCACATTCATCACACAGGCAGAGCTCTATGCAGCCTTCATATCACTGCCACATTCATCACAGAGGCAGAGCTCTATACAGCCTTCATATCACTGCCACATTCATCACACAGGCAGAGCTCTATGCAGCCTTCATATCACTGCCACATTCATCACACAGGCAGAGCTCTATACAGCCTTCATATCACTGCCACATTCATCACACAGGCAGAGCTCTATGCAGCCTTCATATCACTGCCATTCATTCACACAGGCAGAGCTCTATGCAGCCTTCATATCACTGCCACATTCATCACACAGGCAGAGCTCTATGCAGCCTTCATATCACTGCCACATTCATCACACAGGCAGAGCTCTATGCAGCCTTCATATCACTGCCACATTCATCACACAGGCAGAGCTCTATGCAGCCTTCATATCACTGCCACATTCATCACACAGGCAGAGCTCTATACAGCCTTCATATCACTGCCACATTCATCACACAGGCAGAGCTCTATGCAGCCTTCATATCACTGCCACATTCATCACACAGGCAGAGCTCTATGCAGCCTTCATATCACTGCCACATTCATCACACAGGCAGAGCTCTATGCAGCCTTCATATCACTGCCACATTCATCACACAGGCAGAGCTCTATACAGCCTTCATATCACTGCCACATTCATCACACAGGCAGAGCTCTATGCAGCCTTCATATCACTGCCACATTCATCACACAGGCAGAGCTCTATGCAGCCTTCATATCACTGCCACATTCATCACACAGGCAGAGCTCTATGCAGCCTTCATATCACTGCCACATTCATCACACAGGCAGAGCTCTATACAGCCTTCATATCACTGCCACATTCATCACACAGGCAGAGCTCTATGCAGCCTTCATATCACTGCCACATTCATCACACAGGCAGAGCTCTATGCAGCCTTCATATCACTGCCACATTCATCACACAGGCAGAGCTCTATGCAGCCTTCATATCACTGCCACATACATCACAGAGGCAGAGCTCTATACAGCCTTCATATCACTGCCACATTCATCACACAGGCAGAGCTCTATGCAGCCTTCATATCACTGCCATATTCATCACACAGGCAGAGCTCTATACAGCCTTCATATCACTGCCACATTCATCACACAGGCAGAGCTCTATGCAGCCTTCATATCACTGCCACATTCATCACAGAGGCAGAGCTCTATACAGCCTTCATATCACTGCCACATTCATCACACAGGCAGAGCTCTATACAGCCTTCATATCACTGCCACATTCATCACACAGGCAGAGCTCTATGCAGCCTTCATATCACTGCCACATTCATCACACAGGCAGAGCTCTATGCAGCCTTCATATCACTGCCACATTCATCACACAGGCAGAGCTCTATACAGCCTTCATATCACTGCCACATTCATCACACAGGCAGAGCTCTATGCAGCCTTCATATCACTGCCACATTCATCACACAGGCAGAGCTCTATACAGCCTTCATATCACTGCCACATTCATCACACAGGCAGAGCTCTATGCAGCCTTCATATCACTGCCACATTCATCACACAGGCAGAGCTCTATACAGCCTTCATATCACTGCCACATTCATCACACAGGCAGAGCTCTATGCAGCCTTCATATCACTGCCACATTCATCACACAGGCAGAGCTCTATACAGCCTTCATATCACTGCCACATTCATCACACAGGCAGAGCTCTATGCAGCCTTCATATCACTGCCACATTCATCACACAGGCAGAGCTCTATGCAGCCTTCATATCACTGCCACATTCATCACACAGGCAGAGCTCTATACAGCCTTCATATCACTGCCACATTCATCACACAGGCAGAGCTCTATACAGCCTTCATATCACTGCCACATTCATCACACAGGCAGAGCTCTATGCAGCCTTCATATCACTGCCACATTCATCACACAGGCAGAGCTCTATGCAGCCTTCATATCACTGCCACATTCATCACACAGGCAGAGCTCTATGCAGCCTTCATATCACTGCCATATTCATCACACAGGCAGAGCTCTATGCAGCCTTCATATCACTGCCACATTCATCACACAGGCAGAGCTCTATGCAGCCTTCATATCACTGCCATATTCATCACACAGGCAGAGCTCTATACAGCCTTCATATCACTGCCATATTCATCACACAGAGGCAGAGCTCTATGCAGCCTTCATATCACTGCCACATTCATCACACAGGCAGAGCTCTATACAGCCTTCATATCACTGCCACATTCATCACACAGGCAGAGCTCTATGCAGCCTTCATATCACTGCCACATTCATCACACAGGCAGAGCTCTATGCAGCCTTCATATCACTGCCACATTCATCACACAGGCAGAGCTCTATGCAGCCTTCATATCACTGCCACATTCATCACACAGGCAGAGCTCTATACAGCCTTCATATCACTGCCACATTCATCACACAGGCAGAGCTCTATGCAGCCTTCATATCACTGCCACATTCATCACACAGGCAGAGCTCTATACAGCCTTCATATCACTGCCACATTCATCACACAGGCAGAGCTCTATGCAGCCTTCATATCACTGCCACATTCATCACACAGGCAGAGCTCTATACAGCCTTCATATCACTGCCACATTCATCACACAGGCAGAGCTCTATGCAGCCTTCATATCACTGCCACATTCATCACACAGGCAGAGCTCTATACAGCCTTCATATCACTGCCACATTCATCACACAGGCAGAGCTCTATGCAGCCTTCATATCACTGCCACATTCATCACACAGGCAGAGCTCTATGCAGCCTTCATATCACTGCCACATTCATCACACAGGCAGAGCTCTATGCAGCCTTCATATCACTGCCACATTCATCACACAGGCAGAGCTCTATACAGCCTTCATATCACTGCCACATTCATCACACAGGCAGAGCTCTATACAGCCTTCATATCACTGCCACATTCATCACACAGGCAGAGCTCTATGCAGCCTTCATATCACTGCCACATTCATCACACAGGCAGAGCTCTATGCAGCCTTCATATCACTGCCACATTCATCACACAGGCAGAGCTCTATGCAGCCTTCATATCACTGCCACATTCATCACACAGGCAGAGCTCTATGCAGCCTTCATATCACTGCCACATTCATCACACAGGCAGAGCTCTATGCAGCCTTCATATCACTGCCACATTCATCACACAGGCAGAGCTCTATGCAGCCTTCATATCACTGCCACATTCATCACACAGGCAGAGCTCTATACAGCCTTCATATCACTGCCACATTCATCACACAGGCAGAGCTCTATGCAGCCTTCATATCACTGCCACATTCATCACACAGGCAGAGCTCTATGCAGCCTTCATATCACTGCCACATTCATCACACAGGCAGAGCTCTATGCAGCCTTCATATCACTGCCACATTCATCACACAGGCAGAGCTCTATGCAGCCTTCATATCACTGCCACATTCATCACACAGGCAGAGCTCTATGCAGCCTTCATATCACTGCCACATTCATCACACAGGCAGAGCTCTATGCAGCCTTCATATCACTGCCACATTCATCACACAGGCAGAGCTCTATGCAGCCTTCATATCACTGCCACATTCATCACACAGGCAGAGCTCTATACAGCCTTCATATCACTGCCACATTCATCACACAGGCAGAGCTCTATGCAGCCTTCATATCACTGCCACATTCATCACACAGGCAGAGCTCTATACAGCCTTCATATCACTGCCACATTCATCACACAGGCAGAGCTCTATGCAGCCTTCATATCACTGCCACATTCATCACACAGGCAGAGCTCTATGCAGCCTTCATATCACTGCCACATTCATCACACAGGCAGAGCTCTATGCAGCCTTCATATCACTGCCACATTCATCACACAGGCAGAGCTCTATGCAGCCTTCATATCACTGCCGCATTCATCACACAGGCAGAGCTCTATGCAGCCTTCATATCACTGCCACATTCATCACACAGGCAGAGCTCTATGCAGCCTTCATATCACTGCCACATTCATCACACAGGCAGAGCTCTATACAGCCTTCATATCACTGCCACATTCATCACACAGGCAGAGCTCTATACAGCCTTCATATCACTGCCACATTCATCACACAGGCAGAGCTCTATGCAGCCTTCATATCACTGCCACATTCATCACACAGGCAGAGCTCTATGCAGCCTTCATATCACTGCCACATTCATCACACAGGCAGAGCTCTATACAGCCTTCATATCACTGCCACATTCATCACACAGGCAGAGCTCTATGCAGCCTTCATATCACTGCCACATTCATCACACAGGCAGAGCTCTATGCAGCCTTCATATCACTGCCACATTCATCACACAGGCAGAGCTCTATGCAGCCTTCATATCACTGCCACATTCATCACACAGGCAGAGCTCTATGCAGCCTTCATATCACTGCCACATTCATCACACAGGCAGAGCTCTATACAGCCTTCATATCACTGCCACATTCATCACACAGGCAGAGCTCTATGCAGCCTTCATATCACTGCCACATTCATCACACAGGCAGAGCTCTATACAGCCTTCATATCACTGCCACATTCATCACACAGGCAGAGCTCTATACAGCCTTCATATCACTGCCACATTCATCACACAGGCAGAGCTCTATACAGCCTTCATATCACTGCCACATTCATCACACAGGCAGAGCTCTATACAGCCTTCATATCACTGCCACATTCATCACACAGGCAGAGCTCTATGCAGCCTTCATATCACTGCCACATTCATCACACAGGCAGAGCTCTATGCAGCCTTCATATCACTGCCACATTCATCACACAGGCAGAGCTCTATGCAGCCTTCATATCACTGCCACATTCATCACACAGGCAGAGCTCTATGCAGCCTTCATATCACTGCCACATTCATCACACAGGCAGAGCTCTATGCAGCCTTCATATCACTGCCACATTCATCACACAGGCAGAGCTCTATGCAGCCTTCATATCACTGCCACATTCATCACACAGGCAGAGCTCTATGCAGCCTTCATATCACTGCCACATTCATCACAGAGGCAGAGCTCTATGCAGCCTTCATATCACTGCCACATTCATCACACAGGCAGAGCTCTATGCAGCCTTCATATCACTGCCACATTCATCACACAGGCAGAGCTCTATGCAGCCTTCATATCACTGCCACATTCATCACACAGGCAGAGCTCTATGCAGCCTTCATATCACTGCCACATTCATCACACAGGCAGAGCTCTATGCAGCCTTCATATCACTGCCACATTCATCACACAGGCAGAGCTCTATGCAGCCTTCATATCACTGCCACATTCATCACACAGGCAGAGCTCTATGCAGCCTTCATATCACTGCCATATTCATCACACAGGCAGAGCTCTATGCAGCCTTCATATCACTGCCATATTCATCACACAGGCAGAGCTCTATGCACACAGGCAGAGCTCTATGCAGCCTTCATATCACTGCCATATTGCTTCACAAGCCCCTTTCGCACCGAAGCAATGACCCGGGTAAAACCTGTGACTGGGTCAACCTGGGTTATCCGATCCGGGTCCGTGACCCTGTTCACGACCCGGGATTTACGTGGGTCGGACACAGCTCGGCTTTGGTGTGAAAGGGGCGACACGGCTTACTCTACGCAGAGCGGTTATCTGACTGAGCCTCAATCTTGTTGTGTCTTTAACTTGTGCAGAAACGATGTTCCAAAACGTTTCTATAAATGATGGAACCTGTAGGCTAGTCATATTAATGTAGCCTATTTTAGAACAACTCTGGAATTATCTTCATTTTTGCTAGGCCTTGACAAGATTCACGGCTGCTCTGTTGTCACAAATCACAGATAAACAGCGAGTAGCCTCTTATATAAAAAATAACGTTACTTAAAACATTTTGTGACAGTTTTTACATAAAAGCATTTGCAAGATTTGGAGCACATTACTGGGCTGCCATCTCAACAGTTAGCATAGCCTACTGGGTTAATGGAAAACTACATTGTATCCACTAGCCAGCTGACTACCAAAGTAGCTTTACATGAAAAAACGGCAGGCTGGGGCTGGTTGTTCAGGGTGCCAGTTACCCGGTTACATTACACTTGTTTTCTCCCTTCAATCACAAAAAGTGATTCTGTAATTTTAGACCCCCCCCAGAACTGCCACTGTGTGTCACTCAAAAATACTAAAAGAAAGTATTTCCATCACAACCAATACTTCAACTACAATATTAACCAGCTGTGGAAAAATATAAATGCTATTGTGAATGCCGAAACATATGCAATACGTGCCCACACGCCCGTTTAATCAGTGAGCGTTCTGACTCCTCCCACCCTCTGAAGAAGCGGTCCCTTCTCGAGCTCCTCTTTTGGGTGTTTCCATGGCTTCATTCCATGGTGTCCGTGTCATGTGACTTCCTCCTTTTACCCCGGAAACAGGAAACCCCTGGCTGAAACGGGCGAAATAATGCAAGCTTAGCTGGGGCTGTTTTTGCATGGAATAAACGAAGGATTTGACGTATCGCGTTTAAACATTCAAATACTCCTCTTAAAGCCACCCTTAAGGTGAGTAGCTTTGTCACATTTAACAGTCTTTAGATTGACTCTGCGGTTCTCGTCGCAGGGCGAGTCGCTCTGTAGGATAGCCCCGCCGACAGGCTCGGGTCGCAGGCAGGGAGGTAACGGAAATACCGCTATTGCAGTAACATTTCCGACCTGCTCTACAAACACACCATGACTGCTAGTTTACCCAGCTTTCCAGCTGAACGTTAATGCATAAAAATTATACCTTCTAGTTCGGTTTGTTACGATGAGCTAACTAGCAGCTTTACGTTTTTGTATGTAACGTCAGCTGGTTAAGCAACTAACATCATTGTCCATAATTTAACGTTCACTAGTTTACCAGTGAACTTAAATCTAGCCATACCTTGCTACTCGTATAGCTAACTGCTTATGAATGAAATAAAAACCAAAACAAGTTCTCATATAAAATGCCCCGACAGCGAAAAAATGATATGAATCATATGATATGGCCTTCGTAGTCACCAGATCTCAACCCAATTGAACATCTATGGGAGATTTTGGACCGACGTGTTAGACAGCGATCTCCACCACCATCATGTTGTCCCATCCCTCCAGTAGAGTTCCAGAGACTATAATCTATACTAGACGAGAGGTACAATCTAGAGTCGCATTAAAGCTGTTCTAATGGCTCGTGGTGGCCCAACACCTTACTAAGACATGGTAGGCTGGCACAAATCATGTAATTACTGAGAGCTAGTGCCAAAGCACTCTAGGTACCCGCCCACCCAGTCAGTATATCAAACTCAGTCCGGGGACCCCCTGTGTGGTTTTCAGGGGTGTAGCACAAAATTGTGGCCCCTGTGCAAATGCAGTCTCTGTAGGCTCCCAGGTCTTCTGCGGGGCCCCCCTGCCTTGCGGCCCTGGGTAGCCAGCTGCACTATGCTCCCTGCCCGACACACACTACCGCACTTCTGCTGGCTTTTGTTCGTTTTTTTGTGAATTGCTCTTTTAATGTCTGTTGTCAGATAATTTACATTTTAAGGACACATATGGTGTATGAGTACTGTAGACATTTAATGTGATACATGGAAAATGATTCCTGAATAAACAGGTTATTGCAGTATACACAGGTTATAGTGGCTGTATTTAATTC
>JAKUDI010001462.1:0-53381 GCA_022702515.1 Ilyophis sp. 1 JC-2022
TTACGTGTTTTTTTTTATTGGCTTGTTATAAACGTGATCAATTTCTGCATAACACACAAAGTATATTTCCAAACTTCTCCGTTTTGGGCATTTACCGCCGAAACCCTCGACATTTCAAAGAAGAGGGTAAAAATGTTTTGGCATCATTTTTTTTGAGGGGGGGGTATAGTCCTTTTTTCTTACGCACTGGCCGTTTGCCTGTAGACCTAAAGGCTTTTTGTCGTGAACAGTTATAGCCAGCGTTAATACTTCTCACGGTTCAGGTAGGCCTAATAGCCCTATAGCCTTTGTTCAGATGTTCCAAAAGCAGCCATAATTTTGTACAGAAAATATGTTTCTTTTATTAATGAAAGTTTGTTGTTATTGATATTCAAGAATCTCAGCCAATAGTAGGCTACGCTAGTGGACAATGCCATGGTGCTGAAAGATAGTTTTATATGGCATATGGATGCTGGTAGTAGCCTGTAAACCAATACGTAGGGTCGTACATTTGATAATAGCCTACTAGAAAACCCGTTTTTTAGACGGGATTTCCCGGAAAATTCGGGAGCGAGGTGTGATAATCCCAGGTTTAAAAATAGCTAATTTTGGGGAAAATATTAAACACTAGTGTACAGTGAGCGTAATCGTTAGCATTAGGTGTACAGTGAGCGTAATCGTTAGCATTAGGTGTACAGTGAGCGTAATCGTTAGCATTAGGTGTACAGTGAGTGTAATCGTTAGCATTAGGTGTACAGTGAGCGTAATCGTTAGCATTAGGTGTACAGTGAGCGTAATCGTTAGCATTAGGTGTACAGTGAGCATAATCGTTAGCATTAGGTGTACAGTGAGCGTAATCGTTAGCATTAGGTGTACAGTAGGGGTGTGACGAAATATCGTGATGCAAAACAATATGCATCGTGGAGCTTAAACACATATATCACACCCTTTGTGCACAAGAGGGCGCCATCAACAATGTATGTTAGTAAAGTTACTTTGACGCACAACACGCACGCACACCAAAAGCGCAAGACTGTTTATATCCAGCTAGCTGAGAAAGCTGCACACTTGCAACAGAATCAGGTCGGCTTATTTATTTTAAATGGGGTGTGTGAATTTGTAAATGTATAATTCTAAAATTACTCAAGTAACTTTACATTATTTGTGACCTGCTTTATCAAAGTCAGTCGCACTGACCCCCAAACACACTTTGGGCTTTATACTACCCGAGGGAGGAAAATGTAAGCTTTCTAATGATACCAAAATTAGAGATAGAGCTGGGTCTCATAATCTCTGGATAGAGCTGGGTCTCATAACCTCTGGATAGAGCTGGGTCTCATAATCTCTGGATAGAGCTGGGTCTCATAATCTCTGTATAGAGCTGGGTCTCATAATCTCTGGATAGAGCTGGGTCTCATAATCTCTGGATAGAGCTGGGTCTCATAATCTCTGTATAGAGCTGGGTCTCATAATCTCTGTATAGAGCTGGGTCTCATAACCTCTGTATAGAGCTGGGTCTCATAATCTCTGGATAGAGCTGGGTCTCATAATCTCTGTATAGAGCTGGGTCTCATAATCTCTGTATAGAGCTGGGTCTCATAATCTCTGTATAGAGCTGGGTCTCATAACCTCTGTATAGAGCTGGGTCTCATAATCTCTGGATAGAGCTGGGTCTCATAATCTCTGTATAGAGCTGGGTCTCATAATCTCTGTATAGAGCTGGGTCTCATAATCTCTGGATAGAGCTGGGTCTCATAACCTCTGTATAGAGCTGGGTCTCATAACCTCTGTATAGAGCTGGGTCTCATAATCTCTGGATAGAGCTGGGTCTCATAACCTCTGGATAGAGCTGGGTCTCATAACCTCTGTATAGAGCTGGGTCTCATAACCTCTGGATAGAGCTGGGTCTCATAATCTCTGGATAGAGCTGGGTCTCATAACCTCTGTATAGAGCTGGGTCTCATAACCTCTGTATAGAGCTGGGTCTCATAATCTCTGTATAGAGCTGGGTCTCATAATCTCTGTATAGAGCTGGGTCTCATAACCTCTGTATAGAGCTGGGTCTCATAATCTCTGTATAGAGCTGGGTCTCATAACCTCTGGATAGAGCTGGGTTTCATAATCTCTGGATAGAGCTGGGTCTCATAATCTCTGTATAGAGCTGGGTCTCATAACCTCTGTATAGAGCTGGGTCTCATAACCTCTGTATAGAGCTGGGTCTCATAATCTCTGTATAGAGCTGGGTCTCATAACCTCTGGATAGAGCTGGGTTTCATAATCTCTGTATAGAGCTGGGTCTCATAATCTCTGGATAGAGCTGGGTCTCATAATCTCTGGATAGAGCTGGGTCTCATAACCTCTGTATAGAGCTGGGTCTCATAACCTCTGTATAGAGCTGGGTCTCATAACCTCTGTATAGAGCTGGGTCTCATAATCTCTGTATAGAGCTGGGTCTCATAACCTCTGTATAGAGCTGGGTCTCATAACCTCTGGATAGAGCTGGGTCTCATAATCTCTGGATAGAGCTGGGTCTCATAATCTCTGGATAGAGCTGGGTTTCATAATCTCTGTATAGAGCTGGGTCTCATAATCTCTGGATAGAGCTGGGTCTCATAATCTCTGTATAGAGCTGGGTCTCATAATCTCTGGATAGAGCTGGGTCTCATAACCTCTGTATAGAGCTGGGTCTCATAACCTCTGTATAGAGCTGGGTCTCATAATCTCTGTATAGAGCTGGGTCTCATAACCTCTGGATAGAGCTGGGTTTCATAATCTCTGTATAGAGCTGGGTCTCATAATCTCTGGATAGAGCTGGGTCTCATAATCTCTGGATAGAGCTGGGTCTCATAACCTCTGTATAGAGCTGGGTCTCATAATCTCTGTATAGAGCTGGGTCTCATAACCTCTGGATAGAGCTGGGTCTCATAACCTCTGGATAGAGCTGGGTCTCATAATCTCTGTATAGAGCTGGGTCTCATAATCTCTGGATAGAGCTGGGTCTCATAATCTCTGTATAGAGCTGGGTTTCATAATCTCTGTATAGAGCTGGGTCTCATAATCTCTGGATAGAGCTGGGTCTCATAATCTCTGGATAGAGCTGGGTCTCATAACCTCTGTATAGAGCTGGGTCTCATAATCTCTGTATAGAGCTGGGTCTCATAACCTCTGGATAGAGCTGGGTTTCATAATCTCTGTATAGAGCTGGGTCTCATAATCTCTGTATAGAGCTGGGTCTCATAATCTCTGGATAGAGCTGGGTCTCATAATCTCTGGATAGAGCTGGGTCTCATAATCTCTGTATAGAGCTGGGTCTCATAACCTCTGTATAGAGCTGGGTCTCATAATCTCTGTATAGAGCTGGGTCTCATAATCTCTGGATAGAGCTGGGTCTCATAATCTCTGGATAGAGCTGGGTCTCATAACCTCTGTATAGAGCTGGGTCTCATAATCTCTGGATAGAGCTGGGTCTCATAATCTCTGGATAGAGCTGGGTCTCATAATCTCTGGATA
The DNA here is from genome assembly GCA_022702515.1 of Ilyophis sp. 1 JC-2022. Lineage (NCBI taxonomy): Eukaryota > Metazoa > Chordata > Actinopteri > Anguilliformes > Synaphobranchidae > Ilyophis > Ilyophis sp. 1 JC-2022. The sequence continues at coordinate 3,490 of JAKUDI010001462.1, forward strand.
GAGCTGGGTCTCATAATCTCTGTATAGAGCTGGGTCTCATAACCTCTGTATAGAGCTGGGTCTCATAATCTCTGGATAGAGCTGGGTCTCATAACCTCTGTATAGAGCTGGGTTTCATAATCTCTGTATAGAGCTGGGTCTCATAATCTCTGTATAGAGCTGGGTCTCATAATCTCTGTATAGAGCTGGGTCTCATAATCTCTGGATAGAGCTGGGTCTCATAATCTCTGGATAGAGCTGGGTCTCATAATCTCTGGATAGAGCTGGGTCTCATAATCTCTGTATAGAGCTGGGTCTCATAACCTCTGTATAGAGCTGGGTCTCATAATCTCTGGATAGAGCTGGGTCTCATAATCTCTGTATAGAGCTGGGTTTCATAATCTCTGTATAGAGCTGGGTCTCATAATCTCTGGATAGAGCTGGGTCTCATAATCTCTGGATAGAGCTGGGTCTCATAACCTCTGTATAGAGCTGGGTCTCATAATCTCTGTATAGAGCTGGGTCTCATAACCTCTGGATAGAGCTGGGTTTCATAATCTCTGTATAGAGCTGGGTCTCATAATCTCTGTATAGAGCTGGGTCTCATAATCTCTGGATAGAGCTGGGTCTCATAATCTCTGGATAGAGCTGGGTCTCATAATCTCTGTATAGAGCTGGGTCTCATAACCTCTGTATAGAGCTGGGTCTCATAATCTCTGTATAGAGCTGGGTCTCATAATCTCTGGATAGAGCTGGGTCTCATAATCTCTGGATAGAGCTGGGTCTCATAACCTCTGTATAGAGCTGGGTCTCATAATCTCTGGATAGAGCTGGGTCTCATAATCTCTGGATAGAGCTGGGTCTCATAATCTCTGGATAGAGCTGGGTCTCATAATCTCTGTATAGAGCTGGGTCTCATAACCTCTGTATAGAGCTGGGTCTCATAATCTCTGGATAGAGCTGGGTCTCATAACCTCTGTATAGAGCTGGGTCTCATAACCTCTGTATAGAGCTGGGTCTCATAATCTCTGTATAGAGCTGGGTCTCATAACCTCTGTATAGAGCTGGGTCTCATAATCTCTGTATAGAGCTGGGTCTCATAACCTCTGGATAGAGCTGGGTCTCATAATCTCTGTATAGAGCTGGGTCTCATAATCTCTGTATAGAGCTGGGTCTCATAATCTCTGTATAGAGCTGGGTCTCATAATCTCTGTATAGAGCTGGGTCTCATAACCTCTGTATAGAGCTGGGTCTCATAATCTCTGTATAGAGCTGGGTCTCATAATCTCTGGATAGAGCTGGGTCTCATAATCTCTGGATAGAGCTGGGTCTCATAACCTCTGTATAGAGCTGGGTCTCATAACCTCTGGATAGAGCTGGGTCTCATAATCTCTGGATAGAGCTGGGTCTCATAATCTCTGGATAGAGCTGGGTCTCATAATCTCTGGATAGAGCTGGGTCTCATAATCTCTGGATAGAGCTGGGTCTCATAATCTCTGGATAGAGCTGGGTCTCATAATCTCTGGATAGAGCTGGGTCTCATAATCTCTGGATAGAGCTGGGTCTCATAACCTCTGTATAGAGCTGGGTCTCATAATCTCTGTATAGAGCTGGGTCTCATAATCTCTGTATAGAGCTGGGTCTCATAACCTCTGTATAGAGCTGGGTCTCATAACCTCTGTATAGAGCTGGGTCTCATAACCTAACAAACTCCGGTGTTAACTTGTCATGCTATGTTTAAATGCTTCAAAACTATATTTTCACAATGCATTTGACATTAAGACACGCATATCATGAAAGCCAAGACATTTTTTGAGTAAAATCAGATGAAACTCAATGCATTAGTTTGTAGCCATGAAAGCAGGATAGCCAAGCTCCCTCGGTGCCAAGTGAGCGAGTGTTCTCCACTGCGGGAGACATTGTAAATGTTCAAAGATCTGTGCTACTGCCTGAAAATGTTGATATGTTCATTTTCCTGAAGAAGAACATGTCCATATCCTAGACTCAAAACAGGTAATCAGTCTGAATGTCTAGCTTTATGTTGGTATTTTTGAAAGTGCCATTTTGGCTTATTAGGTGTACAGTGAGCGTAATCGTTAGCATTAGGTGTACAGTGAATGTAATTGTTAGCATTAGGTGTACAGTGAATGTAATCATTAGCATTAGGTGTACAGTGAGTGTAATCGTTAGCATTAGGTGTACAGTGAGTGTAATCGTTAGCATTAGGTGTACAGTGAGCGTAATCGTTAGCATTAGGTGTACAGTGAATGTAATTGTTAGCATTAGGTGTACAGTGAATGTAATTGTTAGCATTAGGTTTACAGTGAATGTAATTGTTAGCATTAGGTGTACAGTGAACGTAATTGTTAGCATTAGGTGTACAGTGAATGTAATTGTTAGCATTAGGTGTACAGTGAGCGTAATTGTTAGCATTAGGTGTACAGTGAGTGTAATCGTTAGCATTAGGTGTACAGTGAGCGTAATCGTTAGCATTAGGTGTACAGTGAATGTAATTGTTAGCATTAGGTGTACAGTGAATGTAATTGTTAGCATTAGGTGTACAGTGAATGTAATTGTTAGCATTAGGTGTACAGTGAATGTAATTGTTAGCATTAGGTGTACAGTGAGCGTAATCGTTAGCATTAGGTGTACAGTGAGTGTAATTGTTAGCATTAGGTGTACAGTGAATGTAATTGTTAGCATTAGGTGTACAGTGAATGTAATTGTTAGCATTAGGTGTACAGTGAATGTAATTGTTAGCATTAGGTGTACAGTGAATGTAATTGTTAGCATTAGGTGTACAGTGAGCGTAATCGTTAGCATTAGGTGTACAGTGAATGTAATTGTTAGCATTAGGTGTACAGTGAGTGTAATTGTTAGCATTAGGTGTACAGTGAATGTAATTGTTAGCATTAGGTGTACAGTGAATGTAATTGTTAGCATTAGGTGTACAGTGAGTGTAATTGTTAGCATTAGCACAGTTTTCCTCATGGTTGGTCCGGGCCTCTCCTGCAGCACATGAGTGCCCAGCAGGCATACGAGGCTCAGGGCTCTTCACTGGTTAGGAGTCTGTCTCGCCTGGAGGAGGAGCTACAGCTGGCCAATAAGGAGAGAGGCTCCGCCCTCGCAGACCTGACCTCCGTCAGGGAGCTCTGCGTCAAACTGGACTCCAACAAGGAAATGACATCACGCCAGCTCACCTCCAAGAGTATGGAACTGGAAAGGGTGAGATTTACCTACTCAACAGTGAGCGGTGTGTGTCTGTGTATGTACACAGTGTGTGCGTTTGTGTGTGTTACCTGTAGGTAAAGGTGAGTGGTGTGTGTGTCACCTGTAGGTAAAGGTGAGTGGTGTGTGTTACCTGTAGGTAAAGGTGAGTGGTGTGTGCTTTTCCTGTAGGTAAAGGTGTGTGTGTTACCTGTAGGTAAAGGTGTGATGTGTGTGCTACCTATAGGTCAAGGGGTGTGGTGTGTGTTAACTGTAGGTAAAGGTGAGTGGTGTGTGTGTGTTACCTGTAGGTAAAGGTGAGTGGTGTGTGTGTGTTACCTGTAGGTAAAGGTGAGTGGTGTGTGTGTGTGTGTTACCTGTAGGTAAAGGTGAGAAGTGTGTGTGTGTTACCTGTAGGTAAAGGTGAGTGGTGTGTGTGTGTTACCTGTAGGTAAAGGTGAGTGGTGTGTGTGTGTTACCTGTAGGTAAAGGTGAGACGTGTGTGTGTGTTACCTGTAGGTAAAGGTGAGTGGTGTGTGCATTTCCTGTAGGTAAAGGTGTGTGTGTTACCTGTAGGTAAAGGTGTGATGTGTGTGCTACCTATAGGTCAAGGGGTGTGGTGTGTGTGTGTTACCTGTAGGTAAAGGTGAGAAGTGTGTGTGTGTGTTACCTGTAGGTAAAGGTGAGTGGTGTGTGTACCTGTAGGTAAAGGTGAGAGGTGTGTGTGTGTGTGTTACCTGTCTGTAAAGGGGCGTGGTGTGTGTGTTACCTGTAGATAAAGGTGAGAGGTATGTGTGTGTTACCTGTAGGTTGTGGGCGAGCTGGAGGATGTGCGGTCGGAGGCGGAGCTTCTGAAGAAGCAGCTGTCGAATGAGAAGCTAGCCGTGCGGAACCTGGAGACGCTACTGAGCAGTAACCGGCAGAAGGAGTTTGAGACGCACCTGAGCGCAAGCGAGCGCCAGTCTGAGCTCAAGCTGCTGCGAGATCGTCTGACACTCGCCGACAGTAAAGCGTGAGAATCTGCACCATCAATACCTCCGCCCTCATCCTGCCCTCTATACCTCCACCCTCATCCTGCCCTCTATACCTCCACCCTCATCCTTCTCTCTATACCTCCACCCTCATCCTGCGCTCTATACCTCCACCCTCATCCTGCGCTCTATACCTCCACCCTCATCCTGCGCTCTATACCTCCACCCTCATCCTTCCCTCTATACCTCCACCCTCATCCTGCGCTCTATACCTCCACCCTCATCCTGCCCTCTATACCTCCACCCTCATCCTGCGCTCTATACCTCCACCCTCATCCTGCCCTCTATACCTCCACCCTCATCCTACCCTCTATACCTCCACCCTCATCCTTCCCTCTATACCTCCACCCTCATCCTGCGCTCTATACCTCCACCCTCATCCTTCCCTCTATACCTCCACCCTCATCCTGCGCTCTATACCTCCACCCTCATCCTTCCCTCTATACCTCCACCCTCCCCTCTATACCTCCACCCTCATCCTTCCCTCTATACCTCCACCCTCATCCTGCGCTCTATACCTCCGCCTTCATCCTGCCCTCTATACCTCCACCCTCATCCTTCCCTCTATACCTCCACCCTCATCCTGCCCTCTATACCTCCACCCTCATCCTGCCCTCTATACCTCCACCCTCATCCTTCCCTCTATACCTCCACCCTCATCCTGCGCTCTATACCTCCGCCTTCATCCTGCCCTCTATACCTCCGCCTTCATCCTTCCCTCTATACCTCCACCCTCATCCTGCCCTCTATACCTCCACCCTCATCCTTCCCTCTATACCTCCACCCTCCCCTCTATACCTCCACCCTCATCCTTCCCTCTATACCTCCACCCTCATCCTGCGCTCTATACCTCCGCCTTCATCCTGCCCTCTATACCTCCGCCTTCATCCTTCCCTCTATACCTCCACCCTCATCCTGCCCTCTATACCTCCACCCTCATCCTGCGCTCTATACCTCCACCCTCATCCTGCGCTCTATACCTCCGCCTTCATCCTGCCCTCTATACCTCCGCCCTCATCCTGCGCTCTATACCTCCACCCTCATCCTGCGCTCTATACCTCCACCCTCATCCTGCGCTCTATACCTCCACCCTCATCCTGCCCTCTATACCTCCACCCTCATCCTGCGCTCTATACCTCCACCCTCATCCTGCCCTCTATACCTCCACCCTCATCCTACCCTCTATACCTCCACCCTCATCCTTCCCTCTATACCTCCACCCTCATCCTGCGCTCTATACCTCCACCCTCATCCTTCCCTCTATACCTCCACCCTCATCCTGCGCTCTATACCTCCACCCTCATCCTTCCCTCTATACCTCCACCCTCATCCTGCGCTCTATACCTCCACCCTCATCCTTCCCTCTATACCTCCACCCTCATCCTGCGCTCTATACCTCCACCCTCATCCTTCCCTCTATACCTCCACCCTCCCCTCTATACCTCCACCCTCATCCTTCCCTCTATACCTCCACCCTCATCCTGCGCTCTATACCTCCGCCTTCATCCTGCCCTCTATACCTCCACCCTCATCCTTCCCTCTATACCTCCACCCTCATCCTGCCCTCTATACCTCCACCCTCATCCTGCCCTCTATACCTCCACCCTCATCCTTCCCTCTATACCTCCACCCTCATCCTGCGCTCTATACCTCCGCCTTCATCCTGCCCTCTATACCTCCGCCTTCATCCTTCCCTCTATACCTCCACCCTCATCCTGCCCTCTATACCTCCACCCTCATCCTTCCCTCTATACCTCCACCCTCCCCTCTATACCTCCACCCTCATCCTTCCCTCTATACCTCCACCCTCATCCTGCGCTCTATACCTCCGCCTTCATCCTGCCCTCTATACCTCCGCCTTCATCCTTCCCTCTATACCTCCACCCTCATCCTGCCCTCTATACCTCCACCCTCATCCTGCGCTCTATACCTCCACCCTCATCCTGCGCTCTATACCTCCGCCTTCATCCTGCCCTCTATACCTCCGCCCTCATCCTGCGCTCTATACCTCCACCCTCATCCTGCGCTCTATACCTCCACCCTCATCCTGCGCTCTATACCTCCACCCTCATCCTGCCCTCTATACCTCCGCCTTCATCCTGCCCTCTATACCTCCACCCTCATCCTTCCCTCTATACCTCCACCCTCATCCTGCGCTCTATACCTCCACCCTCATCCTGCGCTCTATACCTCCGCCTTCATCCTGCCCTCTATACCTCCACCCTCATCCTGCGCTCTATACCTCCACCCTCATCCTGCGCTCTATACCTCCACCCTCATCCTGCCCTCTATACCTCCACCCTCATCCTGCCCTCTATACCTCCGCCCTCATCCTGCGCTCTATACCTCCACCCTCATCCTGCGCTCTATACCTCCGCCTTCATCCTGCCCTCTATACCTCCACCCTCATCCTGCCCTCTATACCGCCGCCCTCATCCCTCCCTCTCTCCCTCTTCCTGCCTCTCCTCCACCTCCATCTTCCTCTCTCTCCTCTCTCTGCGCTCTATACCTCCACCCTCATCCTGCGCTCTATACCTCCACCCTCATCCTGCCCTCTATACCTCCTTCTTCATCCTGCCCTCTATACCTCCACCCTCATCCTTCCCTCTATACCTCCACCCTCATCCTGCCCTCTATACCTCCACCCTCATCCTTCCCTCTATACCTCCACCCTCATCCTTCCCTCTATACCTCCACCCTCATCCTGCCCTCTATACCTCCGCCTTCATCCTGCCCTCTATACCTCCACCCTCATTCTGCCCTCTATACCTCCACCCTCATTCTGCCCTCTATACCTCCACCCTCATCCTGCCCTCTATACCTCCACCCTCATCCTGCGCTCTATACCTCCACCCTCATCCTGCCCTCTATACCTCCGCCTTCATCCTGCCCTCTATACCTCCGCCTTCATCCTGCCCTCTATACCTCCACCCTCATTCTGCCCTCTATACCTCCACCCTCATCCTGCGCTCTATACCTCCGCCTTCATCCTGCCCTCTATACCTCCACCCTCATCCTGCGCTCTATACCTCCACCCTCATCCTTCCCTCTATACCTCCACCCTCATCCTGCGCTCTATACCTCCACCCTAATCCTGCGCTCTATACCTCCACCCTCATCCTGCCCTCTATACCTCCACCCTCATCCTGCCCTCTATACCTCCACCCTCATCCTGCGCTCTATACCTCCGCCTTCATCCTGCCCTCTATACCTCCACCCTCATCCTGCGCTCTATACCTCCACCCTCATCCTGCCCTCTATACCTCCACCCTCATCCTTCCCTCTATACCTCCACCCTCATCCTGCGCTCTATACCTCCACCTTCATCCTGCCCTCTATACCTCCACCCTCATCCTGCGCTCTATACCTCCGCCTTCATCCTGCCCTCTATACCTCCACCCTCATCCTGCCCTCTATACCTCCACCCTCATCCTGCGCTCTATACCTCCACCCTCATCCTTCCCTCTATACCTCCACCCTCATCCTGCGCTCTATACCTCCGCCTTCATCCTGCCCTCTATACCTCCGCCCTCATCCTTCCCTCTATACTTCCGCCCTCATCCTGCGCTCTATACCTCCACCCTCATCCTGCGCTCTATACCTCCACCCTCATCCTTCCCTCTATACCTCCACCCTCATCCTGCCCTCTATACCTCCACCCTCATCCTTCTCTCTATACCTCCACCCTCATCCTGCGCTCTATACCTCCACCCTCATCCTGCGCTCTATACCTCCACCCTCATCCTGCGCTCTATACCTCCACCCTCATCCTGCGCTCTATACCTCCACCCTCATCCTGCCCTCTATACCTCCACCCTCATCCTGCGCTCTATACCTCCACCCTCATCCTGCGCTCTATACCTCCACCCTCATCCTGCGCTCTATACCTCCACCCTCATCCTGCCCTCTATACCTCCACCCTCATCCTGCCCTCTATACCTCCGCCCTCATCCTGCGCTCTATACCTCCGCCTTCATCCTGCCCTCTATACCTCCGCCCTCATCCTACCCTCTATACCTCCACCCTCCCCTCTATACCTCCACCCTCATCCTTCCCTCTATACCTCCACCCTCATCCTGCCCTCTATACCTCCACCTTCATCCTGCCCTCTATACCTCCACCCTCATCCTGCCCTCTATACCTCCACCCTCATCCTGCCCTCTATACCTCCACCCTCATCCTGCCCTCTATACCTCCACCCTCATCCTGCCCTCTATACCTCCACCTTCATCCTGCCCTCTATACCTCCACCCTCATCCTGCCCTCTATACCTCCACCTTCATCCTGCCCTCTATACCTCCACCCTCATCCAGCCCTAAATACCTCCACCCTCATCCTGCCCTCTATACCTCCACCTTCATCCTGCCCTCTATACCTCCACCCTCATCCTGCCCTCTATACCTCCACCCTCATCCTGCCCTCTATACCTCCACCCTCATCCTGCCCTCTATACCTCCACCCTCATCCTGCCCTCTATACCTCCACCTTCATCCTGCCCTCTATACCTCCACCCTCATTCTGCCCTCTATACCTCCACCCTCATCCTGCGCTCTATACCTCCGCCCTCATCCTGCCCTCTATACCTCCACCCTCATCCTGCGCTCTATACCTCCACCCTCATCCTGCCCTCTATACCTCCACCCTCATCCTGCGCTCTATACCTCCACCCTCATCCTGCCCTCTATACCTCCACCCTCATCCTGCCCTCTATACCTCCACCCTCATCCTGCCCTCTATACCTCCACCCTCATCCTGCCCTCTATACCTCCACCCTCATCCTGCGCTCTATACCTCCACCCTCATCCTGCGCTCTATACCTCCACCCTCATCCTGCCCTCTATACCTCCACCCTCATCCTGCCCTCTATACCTCCACCCTCATCCTGCGCTCTATACCTCCACCCTCATCCTGCGCTCTGTACCTCCACCCTCATCCTGCGCTCTGTACCTCCACGGTGTGTTCATGTTTAATGCTGTAAACTCGTCTCCACAGTGTGACGCAGGGGAGGGAGGTTTCTCAGCTCAGAGGGAAGGTCTCCCAGCTGCAGACCGAGCTGGACGTGATCAAGAGACAGCTGACCAAGGAGCGCTTTGAGAGGTAAAACCATGCAGCTGTCTGTTTAACCAAGGAGCGCTTTGAGAGGTAAAACCGTACAGCTGTCTGTTTAACCAAAGAGCGCTTTGAGAGGTAAAACCATACAGCCGTCTGTTTAAGCAAAGAGCGCTTTGAGAGGTAAAACCATACAGCTGTCTGTTTAACCAAAGAGCGCTTTGAGAGGTAAAACCATACAGCTGTCTGTTTAACCAAAGAGCGATTTGAGAGGTAAAACCATGCAGCTGTGTGTTTAACCAAAGAGCGCTTTGAGAGGTAAAACCATGCAGCTGTCTGTTTAACCAATGAGCGCTTTGAGAGGTAAAACCATACAGCTGTCTGTTTAACCAAAGAGCGATTTGAGAGGTAAAACCATGCAGCTGTGTGTTTAACCAAAGAGCGCTTTGAGAGGTAAAACCATACAGCTGTCTGTTTAACCAAGGAGCGCTTTGAGAGGTAAAACCGTACAGCTGTCTGTTTAACCAAAGAGCGCTTTGAGAGGTAAAACCATACAGCTGTCTGTTTAACCAAGGAGCGCTTTGAGAGGTAAAACCACGCAGCCGTCTGTTTAAGCAAAGAGCGCTTTGAGAGGTAAAACCATACAGCTGTCTGTTTAACCAAAGAGCGCTTTGAGAGGTAAAACCATACAGCTGTCTGTTTAACCAAAGAGCGATTTGAGAGGTAAAACCATACAGCTGTTTGTTTAACCAAAGAGCGCTTTGAGAGGTAAAACCATACAGCTGTTTGTTTAACCAAAGAGCGATTTGAGAGGTAAAACCACGCAGCCGTCTGTTTAAGCAAAGAGCGCTTTGAGAGGTAAAACCATGCAGCTGTCTGATTGTAAAACCATGCAGGTAAAGGAAGGCCTGGGCTGTGTTCTAGCTTTTGGTTGCTCTGATTGTAGCTTTGAACATACACTGAAGGCATCTTCGGAAAGGTTAAAGTGCAAAGGTCACGCGCTCCCTCACAGCCCTCTTCTGTGTCCCAGGGAGCGGGCGGTGCAGGAGATGCGCAGACAGGGCGTGTCCTTCTCCTCCCTGAGAAGCTCCTCCCCCCTCAGTCCAGTCCCCCCCTTCTCCTGAGCGTTCCATTCAGCGCACCCCAGAGCGGCTGTCCCCCGAGAAGTGAGGCCGCACGCACGCTACACACATACACTACAAACGCACACTCACACTACACTGCACACGTGCACTACACAAACACACACTCACACTACACTGCACACGTGCACTACACAAACACACACACACACACTACACACGTGCACTACACAAACACACACACACTACACACGTGCACTACACACCGCACACGTGCACTACACAAACACACACTCACACTACACTGCACACTTGCACTACACAAACACACTACACACGTGCACTACACACACACACACACACAACACACGTGCACTACACAAACACACACACACTACACACGTGCACTACACACACACACTACACACGTGCACTACACAAGCACACACACACACACGTGCACCAGGGTTTCCGTTATCCAGTAATTACCGTTTTTTTACCGAGAAAAACTGTCAAAGTCTGACAAATTTAAATCTTGCCAGTCATAATGTCTGGTAAATTCAATAAAATTTATAATTTTTTTAAAATAAATTACATTTCCACACACCCTTCTATTAAAAAATGACATTTATATAATGCGTTACATTTCCACATTTATAAAAAAAGAGACCATTTTAATTTTTTTACGAATGTGTAGTGTATGTGCGATGAACGAAACAAACGTCATGTTCGTTCGAGGTAGAGCGGGGCGTCCGCTGATCGCAGGGTTGGCGGTTCGATCCCCGGCTCCTCCTGTCCACATGTCGAAGTGTCCTTGGGCAAGACACTGAACCCCAAATTGCTCCCAATGAGCAGGCTAGCACCTTGCATGGCAGCTGCCGCCATTGGTGTGTGAATGGGTGAGTGAGAGGCCATTGTAAAGCGCTTTGGATAAAGGCGCTATATAAGTGCAGTCCATTTACCATATAGGCCTAGCCACCATTAGGGGTGTGCGGGACGAGTCGGCTAGCCGAATAAACGGTGCTGCTTCTGCTGGTCGGGAAATACTAGTCGGTTAAACAATTTTTTTAAGACATTTACATTTTGTTTTAAACAGTTAGATAATTTGCACCCAAATTACTGTCATGTCTTCCTAATAAAATGTTGCTTTTAAAAAAAAAAAAGAAGATAAAACTAGCCTAAATTGTTACCATCCTTATGCGGTCACTCAGGCAAGCGTGGAAAAATGTGTTCGATCATGCTTAGGCTATAAAACATGACAACCATTCACTAAATGAAAGTTAGCCAATAACAGTCAGCATATTTATTGAAAACCATTTTATTACTGGCAGCTGGTAGGCAATAGCCTATGTTAAAAAGCAGTAGCTACTCAGGCCATACATTTTTGTTGAGCGAAATGAATAACATGCATGATGTGAACGTGGTCGGTTCATAGACGGGACCAATAACAGTCCTAATATTGAAAATCATTTTCTAATAAACTGACTGCGCAGGATCAGTAATAGGACTATTGGCATATTATGAAAAAACAAACCAATTTTGTTGAATGACCAGATCATTGCGCGAAGCGTAGACTGTAGGCAACACGCAACACGCAACACGCAACAACCACACGCAGCTCATATGAGCTCTTCTCGCAAGAGACGCATTTATTCGCTCAATTAAAATGTGAAGCACCGCGACCCAAATTGCTGCGGCAACTACTAGCTCTAGTTAAATAAACAGACATTTAAACGGACAGTAACTAAAAGACCTTAAAGATGACCTCAATTGATTGTTCACACACAAAGTTATAAATAGCTTGCTTCACATGGCAGTAATGTCTAAACAATGAAAAACGACAATTCGGCAAAATAGTAGGCAATGTATTGTTAATAATGTCATGCACTGTACCATAACATTTTGTAGTTAATTTCAAATACTTAATGATACATACCTTATAGCTTTCGAGTAATTTCGCTGAGGTGATTCTATTGTTTTTCCTGTCAGATAAAAGGTATTCTGACACTATCATCAAGTGTGTTGTAAAATTGAAGCGTAGGCTACTTGCAATCTTGCATACTATGAAGTACATTCTAGCTGGTATAGGCCTATTGGAAGAACGTACTATCTAGCATGCAAGTAGCTAGCTATGCAGAACGCGATAGGCTAGAGCAGGGGTCACCAACCTTTTTGAAACTGAGAGCTACTTCAAGGGTACTGAGTAGTACGGAGGGCTACTTGTTTGATACAAACTTCCTGAATAACATAAAGTTGCACAGATCACCTTTTAATAATAATAATATATGTGAAGAGACTTAGATATTATTACTTCATTTTATTGCCCTGTTTAATACTTTATTAGACAACAGCGCCCTCTTCTGGTGAAACTAAAGTTTTATGGGACAATTTTTATTTAGACAGATCTCCATGGTGATTAGTGCTATTTTTAGAACATGCCTCGCGGGCGACTCACGTGGTCCCCGCGGGCACCATGTTGGCTACCTCTGGGCTAGAGCCTGTCGTCTTTTTATTTTTTTTATGACGTTAAACACTTGTCTGTTGACGGGAGTTATTTTATTTGACGGGACTTAATTTATATCCGCGCTATAGCCAACTGTATTTGCAAAATCACCTTTCATAAAAAAACTATTATAAATCTATTCCCCTGATGATGTCATTCCTTATGAAGCATAATAAACACCAGATAATATTTCACTGAAATTTCTCCCATTTGTCCAGCAAACTGAAATCTTGTCGGTCATGGTGGCCGGCACCAAATTTTTCCTCACGGAAACCCTGACGTGCAGTACACACTACATCAGGCGTGTCAAACTCCAGTCCTGGAGGGCTGCAGTGTCTGCTGGTTTTCGATGTGTTTCAACATGGGTGATTCATTTAAATTAGGGATGCAAAGGAATTTCCTGAATCGATAGTTGTTAACCTTAACAAACAATCATCGATTAATTGATAACATAAAAGCTAAATATAGCTTATGATATACAGAATACAAAATGCATATTATATTCCTCAATCAAAGATTTATTGTAACATTTGAGAAACAGGCATTATTGTAGCGTAACAAAAATAGAATATGAAGGCGTGTATAGGCTACTTTAACAGAAAAGAAATTGCGCTCCGTCTCATCTGTTGCAAGCGAAACCGTTGCTCCGCTAGCCGCTAGCAGCATTAACATAATCTCTCTTGAAATGGAAAGGCGACAGTTAAGCTAGTAGACCTAGCCTAGAATAGTCAACTTAAAACATAGGCTATTATGTTTTGAATAGGCTCCTCATATGTATACTAGATAGACCTACGTATTTTTATTCAAGAACATTTAAGCTACGTGGTCGGGAGCGAGTCGTGTGCGCAGCCCGTTTATTAGCTCTCGAAATCCCTCACCGTCAATGGTGCTTATTGGCATCATGTCCTTTTCAACCATCAACCTCTGAGTAATACCCTCCGCTCGTCTATCGTCACACACCCTCTTTGCCAACACTGAGGTGATGGTAGGTTGCGATCCACTTTGCCCTGACAGCACGGTTGGATGTACGCTTTTCAGGTGGTAGGCTACATTAACGAAGTAGTTATACTTCAAAACAGCACCACAGGTATTGCAATGGGCATCATAGTTTTGCCCGCTTCATATTTGTGTCTTCTTGTGTTGGCTCAACTTCACAGCTTACCCTGCGTTCTCACATCCAGCAACTTCGGTCGCCCAGTCGCCGGAAGTCCATTCATTAAGTTGAGCGACGGTCAGCGACCTGAGCGACTAGGAAACTGAGCGACCAAAATCGGCCGATAAATGTTGCCCGCAACTTAACTTTTGAGCGACCAACGGCCGTAACAGCCAATCAGAGTTCCACACTTTATATTGGCTTATATTTATATTCCCCGATTTCACTCATATTGCAGCAATGGAGTAGCAGCTAATAATAACGGTCCAAGCCTACCACGTCCTGTTCAATGTATAACATAACCTTACAGGATATGTGTAGCTGTTCTACCAATATCACATTGAGCCAAAAAATACATGTTGAGTTTTATACATACATCTATCTATGTATCTAGCGTAGATAGATAAAGATCGGTAGCTCGCGACGAAGATAGATATAGGCTAGCCTATCGCTAGCTAGCGAGAACACATCATTATCAGTGTCATGACATAACTATAAAGAATAGGATGCATCGCAAATATGTCTTTGTTATACGTAGGCTATTTCCGTTGTTTCTCTTTATCAAAAAATTGTAGCTGCACGAACTGACTTGGATGACACAACGGGAAGCTCTTGCCCCGCCCCCAGCCTAGTAGAATTGACCGACTCAGCGACCAGTTGCTCGCTGTGAGAACGCAGCGTTACACTCGGCTGAATTTGGCGCCCTCGCGTGGAGACCTTAAACCATGATTCCATTTCACACAAAAACTCCCGTTGAAACAAGACCGCAGATTGTTCAGTTAATTGTTTCATTTGAAATCTTATCGATTAAATTCTTATTAGCAATTAATCGATAGTCAATTAATTGTTAACATCCCTAATTTAAATCATTGATTGGCTAAGAATCCACACACCGCGGCCCTCCAGGACTGGAGTTTTACACCCCTGCACTACATAAACACACACACACACATCATACTCACACAGGGCTCCCTGTAAACTCACACACACACATCATACTCACACAGGGCTCCCTGTAAACTCACACACACACATCATACTCACACAGGGCTCCCTGTAAACACACACACACATCATACTCACACAGGGCTCCCTGTAAACTCACACACACACATCATACTCACACAGGGCTCCCTGTAAACTCACACACACACACATCATACTCACACAGGGCTCCCTGTAAACTCACACACACACACATCATACTCACACAGGGCTCCCTGTAAACTCACACACACACATCATACTCACACAGGGCTCCCTGTAAACTCACACACACACATCATACTCACACAGGGCTCCCTGTAAACACACACACACATCATACTCACACAGGGCTCCCTGTAAACTCACACACACACATCATACTCACACAGGGCTCCCTGTAAACTCACACACACACATCATACTCACACAGGGCTCCCTGTAAACTCACACACACACACATCATACTCACACAGGGCTCCCTGTAAACTCACACACACACATCATACTCACACAGGGCTCCCTGTAAACTCACACACACACATCATACTCACACAGGGCTCCCTGTAAACTCACACACACACATCATACTCACACAGGGCTCCCTGTAAACTCACACACACACACATCATACTCACACAGGGCTCCCTGTAAACTCACACACACACATCATACTCACACAGGGCTCCCTGTAAACTCACACACACACATCATACTCACACAGGGCTCCCTGTAAACTCACACACACACACATCATACTCACACAGGGCTCCCTGTAAACTCACACACACACATCATACTCACACAGGGCTCCCTGTAAACTCACACACACACATCATACTCACACAGGGCTCCCTGTAAACACACACACACACATCATACTCACACAGGGCTCCCTGTAAACACACACACACACATCATACTCACACAGGGCTCCCTGTAAACTCACACACACACATCATACTCACACAGGGCTCCCTGTAAACTCACACACACACACATCATACTCACACAGGGCTCCCTGTAAACTCACACACACACACATCATACTCACACAGGGCTCCCTGTAAACTCACACACACACATCATACTCACACAGGGCTCCCTGTAAACTCACACACACACATCATACTCACACAGGGCTCCCTGTAAACACACACACACACATCATACTCACACAGGGCTCCCTGTAAACACACACACACACATCATACTCACACAGGGCTCCCTGTAAACTCACACACACACATCATACTCACACAGGGCTCCCTGTAAACTCACACACACACATCATACTCACACAGGGCTCCCTGTAAACACACACACACACATCATACTCACACAGGGCTCCCTGTAAACACACACACACACATCATACTCACACAGGGCTCCCTGTAAACTCACACACACACATCATACTCACACAGGGCTCCCTGTAAACTCACACACACACATCATACTCACACAGGGCTCCCTGTAAACTCACACACACACATCATACTCACACAGGGCTCCCTGTAAACACACACACACACATCATACTCACACAGGGCTCCCTGTAAACACACACACACACATCATACTCACACAGGGCTCCCTGTAAACTCACACACACACATCATACTCACACAGGGCTCCCTGTAAACACACACACACACATCATACTCACACAGGGCTCCCTGTAAACTCACACACACACATCATACTCACACAGGGCTCCCTGTAAACTCACACACACACATCATACTCACACAGGGCTCCCTGTAAACTCACACACACACATCATACTCACACAGGGCTCCCTGTAAACTCACACACACACATCATACTCACACAGGGCTCCCTGTAAACACACACACACACATCATACTCACACAGGGCTCCCTGTAAACACACACACACACATCATACTCACACAGGGCTCCCTGTAAACTCACACACACACATCATACTCACACAGGGCTCCCTGTAAACTCACACACACACATCATACTCACACAGGGCTCCCTGTAAACTCACACACACACATCATACTCACACAGGGCTCCCTGTAAACTCACACACACACATCATACTCACACAGGGCTCCCTGTAAACTCACACACACACATCATACTCACACAGGGCTCCCTGTAAACTCACACACACACATCATACTCACACAGGGCTCCCTGTAAACTCACACACACACACATCATACTCACACAGGGCTCCCTGTAAACACACACACACACATCATACTCACACAGGGCTCCCTGTAAACTCACACACACACATCATACTCACACAGGGCTCCCTGTAAACTCACACACACACATCATACTCACACAGGGCTCCCTGTAAACTCACACACACACATCATACTCACACAGGGCTCCCTGTAAACTCACACACACACATCATACTCACACAGGGCTCCCTGTAAACTCACACACACACATCATACTCACACAGGGCTCCCTGTAAACTCACACACACACATCATACTCACACAGGGCTCCCTGTAAACTCACACACACACATCATACTCACACAGGGCTCCCTGTAAACTCACACACACACATCATACTCACACAGGGCTCCCTGTAAACTCACACACACACACATCATACTCACACAGGGCTCCCTGTAAACTCACACACACACACATCATACTCACACAGGGCTCCCTGTAAACTCACACACACACATCATACTCACACAGGGCTCCCTGTAAACTCACACACACACATCATACTCACACAGGGCTCCCTGTAAACTCACACACACACATCATACTCACACAGGGCTCCCTGTAAACTCACACACACACATCATACTCACACAGGGCTCCCTGTAAACTCACACACACACATCATACTCACACAGGGCTCCCTGTAAACTCACACACACACATCATACTCACACAGGGCTCCCTGTAAACTCACACACACACATCATACTCACACAGGGCTCCCTGTAAACTCACACACACACATCATACTCACACAGGGCTCCCTGTAAACTCACACACACACATCATACTCACACAGGGCTCCCTGTAAACTGCTGCATCTCTTTCACAGAAGCGTCAGTTTTAAAGAACCATGAAGAAAGACGAGGGCTGCACCTCTATCGGCGCGTGCAGTGTGTGTGTGTGCGTGTGTGTGTTTGGGAACAGCGGCATTGGACCCTGAATCATGCCTGAATGATTCCATTTTATTATGTTCTGTTTTGGAAAATGTTCATATTTATGTAAATGTATTTGAATAAATATATTTTAATTAAGTTATTTTCTGAGTATGCCTTTCAGCTTTCATGATCACAGTGTTTACATCACACTAATACTCCGATCTGAACCCGGTTATGGCAATACTCTGGTTACTGACATGGCTATGTAAACACCTTTATCCCATAATGTAATGTCATCATCCGTGTTTTTGAAACCAGATTTACACCCCTGGTTTTTTGCCCAAACTTTACATGCACCAAAAAATGTAAACACCTTTCTCCTGTTTTTTTTTGGCTTTTCGAAACCTACGCACGTCAGGCAGAACAGGCCGTCATTGTAAATAAGAAATAATTGTTCTTAATTGACCTGCCTGGTTGGTTAAAGGTTTAAAAAAGAGGCGTGTAACTTCCAAAATTGTTCCACCCGTCAACATTAGCTATGCTTGGGGTTCCTTCAGGATCTCACTTCCAGACCTTTATTATTAAATTAACACATTTCACCAGTGAAAATATATTGTTCAGTGTTTTGTGTTTGTGTTTGTACAAGCTAGCTGGCTAGGACATTAAAAAACTGAATTTATCTGGAAATCGGCCAGATTTAGACATCGGTAAAGCTAGCTAGTACAATAATATAAATCAACCGCTACTAGCAATTAGCTATAATAATAACTACTAGCTAGCTATAATAATACCATACGTACATTTTTGACGGGCAGATCGTTAAGCAGTTAGTAGCTACGTTTTCCACAAAGCCGATTATGGAGAAAATTATGTAAACGTGGCTTATGGAGTAATCACCTTTCTTATGTCCATATGAACGCGATAAGTTAAATACTTCTAGTAATGGGATATTGCTGTGCATGTAAACGCACCCATTGACTGTTCAAGGTGTTGTGGGGTCTCAGTTATTCTGCTCCTCAGTGTTTGAGATGTTTGTGTTCTGCTTGACTTTCACCATCTGTAAGAATCCAAACAGTGAATCAGAGCCCTATCTACTGTGCCCTATCTACTGTGCACTGTGTCTGAATCAGAGCCCTGTCTACTGCGCCCTGTCTCCGAATCAGAGCCCTGTCTACTGCGCCCTGTCTACTGCGCCCTGTCTACTGCATACTGTGCATTGTGTCTGAATCAGAGCCCTGTCTACTGCGCCCTGTCTCCTGTGTCCGAATCAGAGCCCGATCTACTGCGCTCTGTCTCCTGTGTCCAAATCAGAGCCCTATCTACTGCGCCCTGTCTACTGCGCCGTCTCCTGTGTCCGAATCAGAGCCCGATCTACTGCGCTCTGTCTACTGCATACTGTGCACTGTGTCTGAATCAGAGCCCTGTCTACTGCGCCCTGTCTCCTGTGTCCGAATCAGAGCCAGATCTACTGCGCTCAGTCTCCTGTCCGAATCAGAGCCCTATCTACTGCACCCTGTCTACTGCGCCCGAATCAGAGCCCTGTCTACTGCGCTCTGTCTCCTGTGTACAGTGCACCGGGTCTGAATCAGTGCCCTATCTACTGCGCCCTGTCTCCTGCGTACAGTGCACTGGCAGAAGTGTGCTGTTTAATGTGCACTGTTTAGCAGTCCGCGAAAAATATTCGCCATACTATTTTCCAACCGCACTGTTGAAGTGTCGTAAGCAGGTCATAAGACGTCCCACCAGTGTTGCCTTGTCCGCGGTTTTACAGCTAAATTGGGATACGATCAACATGTAAAAATGAAAAGTCGCTAAGCACGCACTTATTTTAAAAAGTTAAAATATGATTTCTATTTAAAATGTTTGTTTCGGTTAAAAATATATTTCGGGTTAGTTTTGAGTCGCCATTTGGCTGGAAAGTCTCTGGCAACCCTGTGCCCCACCCTTGCGCTGCCATGTCACGTGTTGTTTTTGTTGTATTTGAAGGAAAACGTCAGCAAAGCTGCGCCTCATTTTAAAAAAATTAAGCTTCACGTCATATTCATGTGAACAAAATGTTTGTGTACTTAGTGTGCTCCCGAATGTACTCAGCGAAACCCTGGAGTTTCAAGTATACTGCAATTTGAAAAGTTTTCGCCTACTCAATGACTTTCTCGTCCTATCTACTCACCAAGGCTACTCAATAGTGTAGAAGAGTGCTGATTCGGACACAGCTCAGGTCTTGCAGTCAGGTGACCCCAGGTGCATGATGGGATAATGAGGCTTCTCCATCATGTGATCACTCATAGGAGACCGTAATGGGTGGCAGTGTAGTATAGGGATTAGAGAACTGGGGCTGTGACCTAATACGATCCCTTCACCCCTTTTGAGGTCGCATATTTGAGTCAACTTCGTAAAAAAGCTTTTGAGTGGGTGACTTTTTCTCACAAATGGGGACACTTAAAATCCCAAGATGACACCCTTATTTCCAGGGTTTTGTTGAGGGGATTCAGGAGCGCTCATACAACAACTTCAGGAAGTAAAAACTAAAACTTGTAGTACAAGAGCGGAACATATTATGAACTACTTTTAATTTTTGTTAATTATATCTACATAATCTATACTTTGTAACCATCATCATATGTAAACTGATTGATGTTCTCAATGAACATTTTAAAAAAACATTACGAACTACTTCCTCACTAGTTTGGGAAGAGTTTTGCAGGATTTATTTCACACACTGCTTGCAAACTGAGGGGACACGGGGCAAGGAACAGGGATCATATTCGGTCATGACCTGGGTTTGTAACTCTGAGGAACAGGGATCATATTCGGTCATGACCTGGGTTTGTAACTGAGGTTGCCAGATTGATTCCCAGGTGGGAAACTGCTGATGTACCCTTGAGTGAAACCTGAACCGTAAGCATTGAGCTGTATAAATGGATTGTGTGCAAGAATGTGCCGGTAGCTCTGTGTGAAGAGTGGGGTTTTTATCGGTGAACATGTTGGTGATTTTTTAAAGATTTAAGAATAAAACATTTTGCATTACTTTCTGAAACTTTCCTGAGTGTAAAGTTGACTCAGAGCTGCTGAACAAGGGCCACTCAAGTACAGAATTGTGTTTTTAATTTCCTTTTGTGGGGAAGTTTGTTTCAGGGGTACGGTCGAAGACCCAGGAGCAACACCACTTTGTTACAAGCTCATCTGAGCCCTGGGCTGCGTTCGGATCCCAGGTTTGTGCTTTCTCCCTGTCGTTCCCTTCCCTTGCTTCAAGGGGGGAATCCCCAAAATGCCATGATGAAATATGGGAGCCACACCAAGTGGGATTCGGTTCCAATTTATGAAAGGGGAGGGAGTAATTGTATTCCCTCCCTTCCACCAAGGGTATAAAATGCAAGAAGAGCATTACATTGCAATCGTTTGGCAGACGCTTTTATCCAAAGCAACGTACAATAAGTGCATACTGAAGGTCACAAAGCACAACTTTCTCATAGCGTATGAGCTATCCCACAATGCAATGCTCCCACGCGGGGTCAATGGGGTTGCACTTCCTGTATCGGTTGCGAGGGCGGTTCAGTTCCTTTTTTTTATTGTTTCTCGTCAGTCCTCCCTTGCAGAGCACCTAATAGAGGGCCAGGGAAGGGAATGTGGATCAGTCCTCCCTTGCAGAGCACCTAATAGAGGGCCAGGGAAGGAATGTGGATCAGTCCTCCCGTGCAGAGCACCTAAGAGAGGGCCAGGGAAGGGAATGTGGATCAGTCCTCCCTTGCAGAGCACCTAATAGAGGGCCAGGGAAGGGAATGTGGATCAGTCCTCCCTTGCAGAGCACCTAATAGAGGGCCAGGGAAGGGAATGTGGATCAGTCCTCCCTTGCAGAGCACCTAATAGAGGGCCAGGGAAGGGAATGTGGATCAGTCCTCCCTTGCAGAGCACCTAATAGAGGGCCAGGGAAGGGAATGTGGATCAGTCCTCCCTTGCAGAGCACCTAATAGAGGGCCAGGGAAGGGAATGTGGATCAGTCCTCCCTTGCAGAGCACCTAATAGAGGGCCAGGGAAGGGAATGTGGATCAGTCCTCCCTTGCAGAGCACCTAATAGAGGGCCAGGGAAGGGAATGTGGATCAGTCCTCCCTTGCAGAGCACCTAATAGAGGGCCAGGGAAGGGAATGTGGATCAGTCCTCCCTTGCAGAGCACCTAATAGAGGGCCAGGGAAGGGAATGTGGATCAGTCCTCCCTTGCAGAGCACCTAATAGAGGGCCAGGGAAGGGAATGTGGATCAGTCCTCCCTTGCAGAGCACCTAATAGAGGGCCAGGGAAGGGAATGTGGATCAGTCCTCCCTTGCAGAGCACCTAATAGAGGGCCAGGGAAGGGAATGTGGATCAGTCCTCCCTTGCAGAGCACCTAATAGAGGGCCAGGGAAGGGAATGTGGATCAGTCCTCCCTTGCAGAGCACCTAATAGAGGGCCAGGGAAGGGAATGTGGATCAGTCCTCCCTTGCAGAGCACCTAATAGAGGGCCAGGGAAGGGAATGTGGATCAGTCCTCCCTTGCAGAGCACCTAATAGAGGGCCAGGGAAGGGAATGTGGATCAGTCCTCCCTTGCAGAGCACCTAATAGAGGGCCAGGGAAGGGAATGTGGATCAGTCCTCCCTTGCAGAGCACCTAATAGAGGGCCAGGGAAGGGAATGTGGATCAGTCCTCCCTTGCAGAGCACCTAATAGAGGGCCAGGGAAGGGAATGTGGATCAGTCCTCCCTTGCAGAGCACCTAATAGAGGGCCAGGGAAGGGAATGTGGATCAGTCCTCCCTTGCAGAGCACCTAATAGAGGGCCAGGGAAGGGAATGTGGATCAGTCCTCCCTTGCAGAGCACCTAATAGAGGGCCAGGGAAGGGAATGTGGATCAGTCCTCCCTTGCAGAGCACCTAATAGAGGGCCAGGGAAGGGAATGTGGATCAGTCCTCCCTTGCAGAGCACCTAATAGAGGGCCAGGGAAGGGAATGTGGATCAGTCCTCCCTTGCAGAGCACCTAATAGAGGGCCAGGGAAGGGAATGTGGATCAGTCCTCCCTTGCAGAGCACCTAATAGAGGGCCAGGGAAGGGAATGTGGATCAGTCCTCCCTTGCAGAGCACCTAATAGAGGGCCAGGGAAGGGAATGTGGATCAGTCCTCCCTTGCAGAGCACCTAATAGAGGGCCAGGGAAGGGAATGTGGATCAGTCCTCCCTTGCAGAGCACCTAATAGAGGGCCAGGGAAGGGAATGTTTAAAACTGGATCCGAACGCAACCCTGGTATGTTCATTAAATATAGTTACTATAGAATACCATCAGTAAAGCAGCCCACAATGCATCACTGCACCATTAGACATCCCACAATGCATCACTGCACCATTAGACATCCCACAATGCATCACTGCACCATTAGACATCCCATAATGCATCACTGCACCATTAGACATCCCACAATGCATTGTTGCAGCATGAGATATCCTATTATGCATCACTGCACCATTAGACATCCCACAATGCATTGTTGCAGCATGAGATATCCTATTATGCATCACTGCACCATTACACATCCCACAATGCATCACTGCACCATTAGACATCCCACAATGCATCGTTGCAGCATGAGATATCCCACAATGCATCGTTGCAGCATGAGATATCCTTTTATGCATTTGTGGTTTTGTCCTCCTGTAAGGAAATATGATAACATTTCTCTTCATATAAAAATAAGGCAATCCGGCCTTTATAATAAAAGTATAAAATGTAGGCAGCTGGTGTTGGGGAGTGAGTAGCTAGTGGCGGCAGTGCTGGCTGGTGGTGTTGGGGAGTGAGTAGCTGAAGAGGGAGAAGTCCAGGATGTATTTGGGGAGGAGTTCAGAGAGGAGGTGTGGGGGGAGGCCGCAGAGGAAGTACTGCAGAGTCTGTGGGGTGACGGGTTTGTACCAGGTCTGTCGCTCTGGAAACTGCACATGGGGCGGAGCCGCCACACGCTCCAGGACGTAGCGAGCGTCCTCCTGCAGCCGCTCGTACGAGCCAATGAAATCGTACGACACGGCGCAGGGCTGGCACAGGTTATACACAGGCATCCAGTGCTCGTTCATGCGCTCCACATCTTCGTCCAGGAGGTAGCGCACAAACTCCGCGAAAGTCACGTCGTCCCCCGTCGCCTTGCCCGGATTCTTCCTGTAGCGACGCACGATCTCCACTCCGTACTTCTTCTGGTACGCCTCGATCTCACCGAACTTGTTCCTGTAGGCAGAGAGCAGCCGCTCCATGGGGTCCCGGACGAACAAGAACTTAAAGTAGTGTTTGAGACGGTAGCTTATCTCCTCGGGTTTGAGGTCAGACAGGAAGAGCAGGTCGCTCTTGTGGTCCATTTTGAGCTTTATGTGCACGCTCTCCAGAGTCCCACTCAGGACCTTGAGCACGCGCTTCCAGTTGGAGCACGCCACCTTGGGCACGTAGCAGTACAGGAAGTGATGCTTGTCGTTCACCAGGATGTGCTGCAGCAGCGTCTTCCTCTGGAGGGGGCTGAGTGACCACACGTTGTGCGGCATGTTCTTCTGCCCGCACACTGTCGATATCGTACGGTTCCGGATGTCCTGCACAATCTTAAACACAAACAAATATTGAGTAAAATCACATCTGTGAGCAGATGACTGCCTCAAAAATCACAAGACAAGCAATAATGTGTGTTATTTTCATGTTTTATAAATATTCTGAGTTAAAGTTCTATTCATGTTCTTCGTTGTTTAATAACGCTGTCATGTCAGTTTATAATTTGGTTTGCAATTTATATCGTTTTCAATCCTCCATTAACAGGCAATAGGTCAAATGAATTAGATCAAATTTAGGGTTCAAATCCCACTAAAGATACACAAATAGATCACAGACACTACAAGAGGACTAATACAGGGCTTCACATCCACACATGTAAGTGCAGCAACAACTTAAAACACACATTTTCTCATTTGAACCGTAATACCAACATTTAATTTGTCATGTGTGGTGCCACGACGTTATTAAAAATAGCATTCCCCACGGCGGTCACATACCGCAAAACCGGTTACAAACTGGTTACTGTACCCATAACATTAAACAACACAAATACCCGTTCACTTATACACCACTCCTTCACGGACAAGCTACCGTAGTGGTAGGGTTATGGTGGAAGTTGGGCGTCCAAGCGTAGGCCTACCTACACACACCGTTAACTCAAACGTAAACACACCTTTTAATAAAATACACAATTAATTAACGCATTCCTCTACCCCAGAACACACTTTCTGCAGAGGCGGAATTATTCCATTTTAATCCCAGAGCGCGTTTGCGCTGAAACATATCTACTCTACATTCTCCGCTGTTTCTTTATTTAATGTACCGAGCCGAAGGCAAATTTGTACATTGTATTCCAGCTCGGATAAACGCCTGTTCTCATTTAAATTATAATTTCGGTCGAGAGTATGAAGCCTACATGGTTTACATCGTGCCACTTTTCCCTTAACACATTTCATAGACCTGCAATTTTAAACATCTCGCGCTGTCGCGTGCCTGAAGTCCAGCGCTACACAGTGAGCACGCGCCGCATTCCAGATGCCTCAATATTGAGACACTCGGAACGTGAATAGCGGCTCTGACATCATAAGGAGTTACTGCTGCTTGTCGTCAGCACAATGCAAAGCTAGGCTAATCATAAATAGCATTCGTTACCTGAGATTCGACGTCCTCCGCAGAACCTTGATGTCGGGATGATCTGAGGTAATCAAATTTCTTGCCATTTCCTTTTGGCGGAGGGGTATCGACGCTGTTCAATAATCCTTTCTCTATCATAAGCAACAGGCCTCCGGACGCCACGATCACTGCAAACGTCAGCACTGAGGGCAAGACCGCTGAGCTCCGGCGCAAAGAGAGTGAGTTCACCGGCGGTCTCAAACTTAGCACCGAGCCACTCCTAGCTCCACTGGATTTTTTCAGCGAAATATCCTGTTTACGTGAAGCCATGACCTATGCTCTTTTGGTGTTTGTAGGGTATATGGTTTTATGAGGGGGAAACTACCACGTACCCATAACTTCTGCCACTCCAAGTTCTGTCTCATTCGTTTCTGCTATCAAGCGTATAGGAACTGGAGAGGGTGGGAGGAGCCAGGCAGTGAAGGACCCGGAAGTGCGCTTGCTGACCGCAAAAGAGCTTGCTGCCCATTGAACTCAATGTAGAAAACCAAGTTGATTTGACAACCAAAGAAAACCTCATCGGTCCATTTTTTGTTATCATATATTTAATAATGCAGTTTGTGAAACAATGATCGTTTTGGTTCAGAAGTTTTGGGACAATATTACATTTTAATACCATTTTATAATAGAAAGCCTATGGAGCCCTGTCTCCAATCTGTTATCTATATCTGTATCCCAGTGCTTCATACCATTACATTACATTATAGTCATTTAGCAGACGCTCTTATCCAGAGCGACGTACCTATTGCATTTCTGAACTCGGAACAAGTGCGTTAAAACAACCCTAAAAGGTAAATACGAATTCAAGTTGATTGGGTTTTATTATTATTATTTTTTTTTTTTTTTTGGGGGCTAACCACAAGGAGGTAGGGAGGGGTGGAGAGAGGTGCAGCTTGAAGAGGTGAGTCTTCAATCTGCACTTGAAGGCGGTCAGACTTTCTGTTGTTTTGACCTCCACGGGGAGCTCATTCCACCACCGTGGGGCCAAGACAGACAGACGTCGAGACCGGGTGCTAGTATGAAGAGGCGGGGTACCAGTTGTCCTGAGGAGGCGGAACGCAGAGATCTGGCAGGTGTGTAGGGTCTGATGAGCTGTTGGAGGTATGGGGGGGCAGATCCTCAGACTGCCTGGAAGGCGAGCACCAATGTTTTGAATTTGATGCGGGCCATCACAGGTAGCCAGTGGAGGTCAATGAGCAGGGGGGTGACATGGGAGTGTCGGGGGAGGTTGAAGACCAGGCGCGCTGCTGCGTTCTGGATAATCTGAAGGGGTCTAATGGCCGATGCTGGCAAGCCAGCCAGGAGAGAGTTGCAATAGTCCAGGCGGGACAGCACTATCGCTTGGACCAGGAGCTGGGTTGAGTGGGTGGTGAGGAAGGGACAGATTCTCCTGATGTTGTACAGGAAGAACCTGCATGAACCTAGTGAATCCAATACCACCACCCTGCATTGTTCAGTGAATGATTAACCATTCAATCATAGGAGAGTTCATATTCTCCACATACATCTACGTGAATACATTTCAATAAATGATCTGACAAAAGTATCATGTTTTTCTTCTGGTTCATTCTTTCATTAATAAAGAAGGAAGTATGTGGGTCTGAGAAATCTGTTTGCAGTATGACCAGTTTTCTTTCTTTTTTTTGTGATACATTTTTAAATGGTGTTTACATAATACAAGTATGTGGTAATCCAATCGATTCAACGGGGGAGAGAAGTTATGAAAATGTAGTACAAATGTCAAAAATAATATAAACAATATACATACATACATACAGGTGCAGCTCAAAAAATTAGAATATCGTGAAAAAGTTCAATATTTTTTGTCACTCATTTCAGAAAGTGAAACTCATATATTATATTGATTCATTACACATAGAGTGAAATATTTCAAGCCTTTATTTCTTGTAATTTTGATGATTATGGCTTACAGCTAATGAAAACCCAAATTCAGTGTCTCAGAAAATTAGAATATTGTGGAAAAAGTTCAATATTGGAAACTCATGGTGTCACACTCTAATCAGCTAATTAACT
This sequence comes from Ilyophis sp. 1 JC-2022, assembly GCA_022702515.1. NCBI lineage: Eukaryota > Metazoa > Chordata > Actinopteri > Anguilliformes > Synaphobranchidae > Ilyophis > Ilyophis sp. 1 JC-2022. The sequence goes on from JAKUDI010001462.1 coordinate 31,337, forward strand.
CAAAACACCTGCAAAGGTTTCCTGAGCCTTTAAATGGTCTCTCAGTCCGGTTCAGTAGGCTACACAATCATGGGGAAGACTGCTGACTTGACAGATGTCCAGAAGACAGTCATTGACACCCTCCACAAGGAGGGTAAGCCACAAAAGGTAATTGCTAAAGAAGCTGGTTGTTCACAGAGTGCTGTATCCAAGCATATTCATAGAAAGTTGAGTGGAAGGAAAAAGTGTGGTAGGAAAAGGTGCACAAGCAACAGGGATAACCGCAGCCTTGAGAGGATTGTCAAGCAAAATCCATTAAAAAATTTGGGGGAGCTTCACAAGGAGTGGACTGAGGCTGGAGTCAATGCATCAAGAGCCACCACGCACAGACGAATCCAGGACATGGGCTACAAATGTCGCATTCCTCGTGTCAAGCCACTCCTGAACCAGAGACAACGTCAGAAGCGTCTTACCTGGGCTAAGGAGAAAAAGAACTGGACTGTTGCTCAGTGGTCGAAAGTCCTCTTTTCAGATGAAAGTAAATTTTGCATTTAATTTGGAAATCAAGGTCCCAGAGTCTGGAGGAAGAGTGGAGAGCCACAGAATCCACGTTGCTTGAAGTCCAGTGTGAAGTTTCCACAGTCAGTGATGATTTGGGGTGCCATGTCATCTGCTGGTGTTGGTCCACTGTGTTTTCTGAAGTCCACAGTCAACGCAGCCATCTACCAGGAAATTTTAGAGCACTTCATGCTTCCTTCTGCTGACAAGCTTTATGGACATGCTGATTTCATTTTCCAGCAGGACTTGGCACCTGCCCACACTGCCAAAAGTACCAAAAGCTGGTTCAATGACCATGGTATTACTGTGCTTAATTGGCCAGCAAACTCACCTGACCTGAACCCCATAGACAATCTATGGGGTATTGTCAAGAGGAAGATGAGAGACACCAGACCCAACAATGCAGACGACCTGAAGGCCGCTATCAAAGCAACCTGGGCTTCCATTACACCTCAGCAGTGCCACAGGCTGATCGCCTCTATGCCACGCCGCATTGATGCAGTAATTCATGCAAAAGGAGCCCCAACCAAGTATTGAGTGCATAGAAATGAACATACTTTTCAGAAGGCTGACATTTCTGTTTAAAATATCCTTTTTTATTGATCTTATGTAATATTCAAATTTTCTGAGACACTGAATTTGAGTTTTCATTAGCTGTAAGCCATAATCATCGAAATTACAAGAAATAAAGGCTTGAAATATTTCACTCTGTGTAATGAATCTATATAATATGAGTTTCACTTTCTGACATGAGTGACAAAAAATATTGAACTTTTTCACGATATTCAAATTTTTTGAGCTGCACATGTACATAGATGTACACCTACAAGGGGCAAGGAGAGTTTAACTAAAACAAAAAGCTCAGACTAGTAGCCATCTCAGAACCCTATCTTGCTCTCTCCTCCCTAGCTCCCACTATCTTTCCATCCCTCCCTTCCCCTTAACCCTTCACCCCTGAACCCCCCCCCCCCTCACCAATCCTACCCCCAGGACCCCATGGATAGACAGAATACAATTATAATAAGGACTTAAGTATATTGATGAGAAGATTCCAACATGTAACATCAGATTTTGTGTGGTACATCTCAGCCGCCAAGCGTTCCATGCTGGCTATATCAATAAAATCTAATAGCCATTTCTGTATAGACAGAGAGTGGGGAGGCTTCCATCTTCAGGCTATGAGTCTTTTTGCAGCTGTAAGGCCGGCCAACCAGAAGCGTCTCTGTCTGAAAGAGAGCTCTAAATTAGAGCTGTCGTTTATTAATAGGACCCATGGAGAGTACGGGATTGGTTTGGTTAATATAGTGGACAGCAAACCACAAACCCTCTTCCACAAGTTCACAACCCCTGGGCACTCCCATACCATATGCAGGAAAGTGCCCAAGGTGTTGAGAGTGCATAGATTGCAGTTAGGGGATGATAGGGATGTGCGAGGAGTATAGTATGTATGATGAATAAAATTTAAATGAATTACTTGGTGGTTAGGATTTCTAGAGGATAGCAGATTATTAAGCCAGATTCGTTGCCAATTCAAATTGCTGCCGTAAAATGACAGGTCCCCCTTCCACACACTGTTGATGGATAGAGGTTTAGAGGATGCCTTCGCCAGAATATCGTAAATAGCGGAGACTAGACCGTTGGATTTGGTCAGTACCGTATAAAAGGGATGAGTCGGTTCCAAGGAGTATCTGCCTCTTTAGGCCTAGCATCTCAAATGCAGCTAAAAGCTCCTTGTTCCCTGTCCGTTTGTGTATGGGGTGTTCGGGTGATTAATCCCATTGCATTAGCCAGGTATAGTGAATCCAATGGCAATCACCACCCTGCATTGTTCAGTGAATGATTAACCATTCAATCATAGGAGAGTTCATATTCTCCACATACATCTACGTGAATACATTTAAATAAATTGTATGATAAATTGTTTTTCTTCTGGTTCATTCATTAACTCAATAAAGAAGGAAGCATGTGGGTCTGTTAAACATGTGTGCAGTATGACCAGTGCTACTGTTAAACATGTGTGCAGTATGACCAGTTCTACTGTTAAACATGTGTGCAGTATGACCAGTGCTACTGTTAAACATGTGTGCAGTATGACCAGTGCTACTGTTAAACATGTGTGCAGTATGACCAGTTCTACTGTTAAACATGTGTGCAGTATGACCAGTTCTACTGTTAAACATGTGTGCAGTATGACCAGTGCTACTGTTAAACATGTGTGCAGTATGACCAGTTCTACTGTTAAACATGTGTGCAGTATGACCAGTGCTACTGTTAAACATGTGTGCAGTATGACCAGTTCTACTGTTAAACATGTGTGCAGTATGACCAGTGCTACTGTTAAACATGTGTGCAGTATGACCAGTGCTACTGTTAAACATGTGTGCAGTATGACCAGTTCTACTGTTAAACATGTGTGCAGTATGACCAGTGCTACTGTTAAACATGTGTGCAGTATGACCAGTTCTACTGTTAAACATGTGTGCAGTATGACCAGTGCTACTGTTAAACATGTGTGCAGTATGACCAGTTCTACTGTTAAACATGTGTGCAGTATGACCAGTGCTACTGTTAAACATGTGTGCAGTATGACCAGTGCTACTGTTAAACATGTGTGCAGTATGACCAGTGCTACTGTTAAACATGTGTGCAGTATGACCAGTGCTACTGTTAAACATGTGTGCAGTATGACCAGTTCTACTGTTAAACATGTGTGCAGTATGACCAGTGCTACTGTTAAACATGTGTGCAGTATGACCAGTTCTACTGTTAAACATGTGTGCAGTATGACCAGTGCTACTGTTAAACATGTGTGCAGTATGACCAGTGCTACTGTTAAACATGTGTGCAGTATGACCAGTTCTACTGTTAAACATGTGTGCAGTATGACCAGTGCTACTGTTAAACATGTGTGCAGTATGACCAGTTCTACTGTTAAACATGTGTGCAGTATGACCAGTGCTACTGTTAAACATGTGTGCAGTATGACCAGTGCTACTGTTAAACATGTGTGCAGTATGACCAGTGCTACTGTTAAACATGTGTGCAGTATGACCAGTGCTACTGTTAAACATGTGTGCAGTATGACCAGTTCTACTGTTAAACATGTGTGCAGTATGACCAGTGCTACTGTTAAACATGTGTGCAGTATGACCAGTTCTACTGTTAAACATGTGTGCAGTATGACCAGTGCTACTGTTAAACATGTGTGCAGTATGACCAGTGCTACTGTTAAACATGTGTGCAGTATGACCAGTTCTACTGTTAAACATGTGTGCAGTATGACCAGTGCTACTGTTAAACATGTGTGCAGTATGACCAGTTCTACTGTTAAACATGTGTGCAGTATGACCAGTTCTACTGTTAAACATGTGTGCAGTATGACCAGTGCTACTGTTAAACATGTGTGCAGTATGACCAGTTCTACTGTTAAACATGTGTGCAGTATGACCAGTTCTACTGTTAAACATGTGTGCAGTATGACCAGTTCTACTGTTAAACATGTGTGCAGTATGACCAGTGCTACTGTTAAACATGTGTGCAGTATGACCAGTGCTACTGTTAAACATGTGTGCAGTATGACCAGTTCTACTGTTAAACATGTGTGCAGTATGACCAGTTCTACTGTTAAACATGTGTGCAGTATGACCAGTGCTACTGTTAAACATGTGTGCAGTATGACCAGTTCTACTGTTAAACATGTGTGCAGTATGACCAGTGCTACTGTTAAACATGTGTGCAGTATGACCAGTTCTACTGTTAAACATGTGTGCAGTATGACCAGTTCTACTGTTAAACATGTGTGCAGTATGACCAGTTCTACTGTTAAACATGTGTGCAGTATGACCAGTTCTACTGTTAAACATGTGTGCAGTATGACCAGTTCTACTGTTAAACATGTGTGCAGTATGACCAGTTCTACTGTTAAACATGTGTGCAGTATGACCAGTTTCTACTGTTAAACATGTGTGCAGTATGACCAGTTCTACTGTTAAACATGTGTGCAGTATGACCAGTGCTACTGTTAAACATGTGTGCAGTATGACCAGTTCTACTGTTAAACATGTGTGCAGTATGACCAGTTCTACTGTTAAACATGTGTGCAGTATGACCAGTGCTACTGTTAAACATGTGTGCAGTATGACCAGTTCTACTGTTAAACATGTGTGCAGTATGACCAGTTCTACTGTTAAACATGTGTGCAGTATGACCAGTTCTACTGTTAAACATGTGTGCAGTATGACCAGTTCTACTGTTAAACATGTGTGCAGTATGACCAGTTCTACTGTTAAACATGTGTGCAGTATGACCAGTTCTACTGTTAAACATGTGTGCAGTATGACCAGTGCTACTGTTAAACATGTGTGCAGTATGACCAGTTCTACTGTTAAACATGTGTGCAGTATGACCAGTTCTACTGTTAAACATGTGTGCAGTATGACCAGTGCTACTGTTAAACATGTGTGCAGTATGACCAGTTCTACTGTTAAACATGTGTGCAGTATGACCAGTTCTACTGTTAAACATGTGTGCAGTATGACCAGTTCTACTGTTAAACATGTGTGCAGTATGACCAGTGCTACTGTTAAACATGTGTGCAGTATGACCAGTGCTACTGTTAAACATGTGTGCAGTATGACCAGTTCTACTGTTAAACATGTGTGCAGTATGACCAGTTCTACTGTTAAACATGTGTGCAGTATGACCAGTGCTACTGTTAAACATGTGTGCAGTATGACCAGTTCTACTGTTAAACATGTGTGCAGTATGACCAGTGCTACTGTTAAACATGTGTGCAGTATGACCAGTTCTACTGTTAAACATGTGTGCAGTATGACCAGTTCTACTGTTAAACATGTGTGCAGTATGACCAGTTCTACTGTTAAACATGTGTGCAGTATGACCAGTTCTACTGTTAAACATGTGTGCAGTATGACCAGTTCTACTGTTAAACATGTGTGCAGTATGACCAGTGCTACTGTTAAACATGTGTGCAGTATGACCAGTGCTACTGTTAAACATGTGTGCAGTATGACCAGTTCTACTGTTAAACATGTGTGCAGTATGACCAGTGCTACTGTTAAACATGTGTGCAGTATGACCAGTGCTACTGTTAAACATGTGTGCAGTATGACCAGTTCTACTGTTAAACATGTGTGCAGTATGACCAGTGCTACTGTTAAACATGTGTGCAGTATGACCAGTTCTACTGTTAAACATGTGTGCAGTATGACCAGTTCTACTGTTAAACATGTGTGCAGTATGACCAGTTCTACTGTTAAACATGTGTGCAGTATGACCAGTTCTACTGTTAAACATGTGTGCGGTATGACCAGTTCTACTGTTAAACATGTGTGCAGTATGACCAGTTCTACTGTTAAACATGTGTGCAGTATGACCAGTTCTACTGTTAAACATGTGTGCGGTATGACCAGTTCTACTGTTAAACATGTGTGCAGTATGACCAGTTCTACTGTTAAACATGTGTGCAGTATGACCAGTTCTACTGTTAAACATGTGTGCAGTATGATCAGTTATACTGTTAAACATGTGTGCAGTATGACCAGTGCTACTGTTAAACATGTGTGCAGTATGACCAGTTCTACTGTTAAACATGTGTGCAGTATGACCAGTGCTACTGTTAAACATGTGTGCAGTATGACCAGTTCTACTGTTAAACATGTGTGCAGTATGACCAGTGCTACTGTTAAACATGTGTGCAGTATGACCAGTTCTACTGTTAAACATGTGTGCAGTATGACCAGTGCTACTGTTAAACATGTGTGCAGTATGACCAGTTCTACTGTTAAACATGTGTGCAGTATGACCAGTTCTACTGTTAAACATGTGTGCGGTATGACCAGTTCTACTGTTAAACATGTGTGCGGTATGACCAGTTCTACTGTTAAACATGTGTGCAGTATGACCAGTTCTACTGTTAAACATGTGTGCAGTATGACCAGTTCTACTGTTAAACATGTGTGCAGTATGACCAGTTCGACTGTTAAACATGTGTGCAGTATGACCAGTGCTACTGTTAAACATGTGTGCAGTATGACCAGTTCTACTGTTAAACATGTGTGCAGTATGACAAGTGCTACTGTTAAAAAACTTTGCAGTATGACCAGTTCTACTGTTAAACATGTTGTAACAGTAGACAACTGGTCATACTAGCACCCCTACGTACTGTTGTAATCACAGACGAGGTGCTAGAAGGCTGGTTCATTACTGCACACATGTTGGAAACAGTAGCTCCTGGTCATTACTGCACACAAGATTTAACAGTAGAACTAGGTCATTACTGCCACACATGTTTGAACAGTAGAAGCTGTGTTCATACTGCACACACTGTTTAACAGTAGAAGCTGGGTCATACTGCACACATGTTTAACGAGTAAGGAAAACCTGGTCATACGCGCACACAGTGTTTTAACAGTAGAAGGCTGGAGCCCAATACTGCACACATGTTTAACAAGTGAGAAGATGGTCATCAGCACTATCGATGAGATAACAGTTAGAACTGGTCATACGGCACCACATGGGGATAGTGAACGAGTGCACATGTTTAACCGATGAGAATGCTGGTACATACTTGGCCACACATGTTTAGAACAGTATGAACTAGGTCCATACTGACTCACACATGTTTAACAGAGAGCACTGGGTTTCATACTGCACACATGTTTAAACAGTAGAACTGGTGCAGGATACTGCACACGCGCGAGTATGTTTTTAACAGGAGCACTGGTTCCATACTGCAGGGGGGGGCATGGTTTAACCAGTAGAATTGTTGGTCAGCGACTGACACTATGGTTTTAGGGACAGTGGGAATAGGCGTAGGATCATGACTGCACACATGTGTTGAACAGTAGATCTCAGGTCATACTGCACACTGATGTTTAACAGTAAGAACTGGTCATACGGCAGACACATGTGTTAACAGTAGAACTGGTCATACCGCACACATTTAGAAACAGTAAAGAACTTGGTCATACTGCCACACATGTTTAACAGTAGAGCCACTGTTTCATACTGCACAACAGTGTTTAGTAACAGTTAGAGAACTGGTCATACCGCACACATGTTTAACAGAAAGAACTGGTCATAACCTGCACACATGAGTTTAACAGTTAGAACTGGGTCATACTGCACACATATGTTTAACAGTAGAACTGGTCATACTGCACACATGTTTAACAGTAGAACTGGTCATACGACACACATGTTTAAACAGTGAACTGGTGCATACTGCACACATGTTTAACAGTATTGACTGGTCAATACTGTGCAGACACATGTTTTAACAGATAGCACTGTGTTCAGTACGCTGCACACATGTGTTAACGCAGTAACACTGGTCATACTGCACACATTGCTTTAACAGTAAGAACTTGAGTCAGTGCTGGCACGACGATGTTTGTAACAGTAGCACGTGGGGTCATGCGCTGCACCACATGTTTAAACAGGAAGCAGCTGGTGCATGCGCGGGCTGCACGACATGTTTAACTCAGTAGCACGGCGAGGTCATACTGCCATGACACATGAGTTTAAACAGTAGAACTGGTCATACTGCACACATGTTTAACAGTAGAGAGAACTGGGTCATACTGCCACGACATGTTTAACAGTAGAAACTGGTCACACTGCACACAGATGTTTAACAGTAAACCTGGTCATACATGCACCACATGTTTAACAGTACACTGGTCATTACTGCACACATGTTTTAATCTCAGGTAGATACTCGAGTCATACGTCGCACACATGTTTAACAGTAGACACTGGTTCCATACTCGCAGTCACATGTTTAACAGTATGAACTGGTCATACTGCACACATGTTTAACGCAGTAGTAACTGGTCATACGTGTGCACAGCATGTTTGTAACAGTACACTGGTCATACTGCGCGCGCACACAGTGTTGTAACAGTAGCACTGGAGTGCATGTGCACTGCGACACATGGTTTAGGTAACAGATGTTAGAAACTGGTCATACTGCACACATGTTTAACTAGTAGAACTGGTCAGACTGCACACATGAGCTTAACAGTAGAACTGGGTCATACTGCACACGCGGCGCGAGTGTTTGCAACAGTAAGCACTGGTCAATACTGCGCACACATGTTTAACAAGGTAAACATGGTCATAAGGGGCTGCACACCAACTTATGGTTTATACTAAGTAGGAAAACTGGTCATACTGCACACAGATGTTTTAAACTCAGGTTAGCAACTGGTCATACTGCACACATGTTTTAACAAGTTATGAACTGGTCATACTGCACACATGGTTGTAACAGTAGCGAAGACTGGTCATACTGCACACATGTTTAACGCAGGTAGAACTGGTCATACTGCACACATGTTTAGACAGGTAGAACTGGTTCATAACTGCTCGGGCACATGTGTTAACAGTAAGAACTGGGTGTCCATGACTTGGCACACATGGATGTTAACAGTAGAACTGCGTCCAATCACTGCACACCATGTTTAACAGTAGAACTGGTCATACTGCACACATGTTTTAACAGTAGAACTGGAGTCTATGACTGCGTACACATGTTTTAAATCATGTGAGCAACGATGTATCATACTGCACACATGATTTAACAGTAGCCACTGGTCATACTGCTCACACATGGTTTAAAGCAGTGTAGCGAACTGGTCATACTGCACACATGTTTAATAAACAGTAGAACTGGTGCATACTGCACACTTGTGTTAACAGATAGAACTGGTCATAGCGCCACATGATGTTTAACAGTAGAACTGGTCATACTTGCACACAAGTGGTGTTACGCAGTAGTCGCTGGTCATACTGCACACAGATGTTTAACAGTTAGAGAGCTGGTTCATACTTGCCAACACATGGAGTTAACAGGTAAGAACTGGTTCTTTACTTGACACACGCGCGATAGTTTTAACAGTAGAACTGGTCTCATACTAGCACACATGTTTAACAGTAGGCACTGTGAGCGCGTCATACTGCACACCGCATGTTTAATAACAGGTTATGAGAACTGGTCATTACTGCACACATGTTTAACAGTAGCACTGGAGGCAGGAGGGGCGGGGGCGGGGGCGACACATGAGAGAGCGCGCGTAAACGTGGGTGCATGAGCTGGCACACGGGATGTTGGAACAGGGGGTAGGAGGGACTGGGAAGACGGCACACATGTTGTAAAACAGAGCACTGAGTCATACTGCACACATGTTTTTAACAGTAGCACTAGGGTTCATACTGCGACACATAGTTTAACAGTAAGCTGACAACTTGGTTCATTACTGCAACAAGCGATGTTTTAAACATAAACTGGTCATACTGCGAACACATGAGGTGAGGTTGAGATGTCGACAGAGAAACTGTCCCTACGCACACATGTTTTAACATTGGCTACTTCAAACTGCAGCGGGAGGGCGATTTTTCAATTATACAGTTTATCAACTGGTCCATACGGCAACACACACTAACATAAATACGGTCATAACTGCACACAGGTTGAACAGGAGCACGGGCTACTTGCACATTTAACAGGATAGAACTGGTGACATACTGCACAACATGGTTCCAAACAAGGTAGCAGCTGGTCATACTTTGCACACATGTTTACACAAGTAGCACTGAGTCATACTGCTACGAGCAGTTTAATACAGTAGAAATCTGGTCATACTGCTGAACACATGTTTTAACAGTAGCACTGGTCATACTGCCAATCACATGTTAAACAGCTTGGGGGGAACTGGGTCATGACTGCAGCAGACATGTTTAACATGTAGACGCACTGGGTCTAGTACTGCACACATGTTATAACAGTAGCCGACTGGTCATACTGCACACTATTGTTTAACAGTAGAAATCTTGGTCCATAGACTGCACACAATGGTTTAACAGTAAGCACTGGTCCATACTGCACACATGTTTTAACAGTAGAGAACTGGTCATACTGCACAGAAGAGTTTAACAGTAAGCAACTGGGTCATGACGTGCGACACATGTTTAACAGTGTTAGCAAACTGGTCATACTGCACACATGGTTTAACAGGGTAAAGCACTAGGGCGTCTACTGCACACATGTTTAGGAACAGTAGCACTGGTCATACTGCACACATGAGAGCGCGCCGTGTAGAACAGTGAGCATACGGCAGGCACAAGTTTAACAAGTAGCAACTGGATCATACCTGCACACATGTTTTACAGGATAACTGTCATACTGCACGAGCGCGAGAGGTAACAGTAGCACTGGTCATACTGACACACATGTATTAACAGTAGCACTGGTCATACTTGCACACATGAGAGTAACAGTAAGCGCACTGGTCATACTGCACACTATGTTTTAACAGTAGCACGGTCATACTGCATCACGCCATGTTTAACAGTATGAATCTGGTCTTTACTGCCAGACACATGTTTTAACAGTGTTAGCACTGGTCATACTGCACACATGTTTAACAGTAGAACTGGTTACATACTGCATACACGATGTTTAACAAGTAGGCACTGGGTCATACTGGCACAACATGTATAGAACAGTAGAACGGTCATACTGCACACATGGTTTAAGCAGTAGTAACCTGGTCATACTGCACACGATGTGGAGTAACAGTAGCACTAGGTGTATACTGCACCAACATGTTTAAAAGGACAGTAGAATCTGGGTCATACTGCACACATGTTTAACAGTTAGCACTGGTTTCATACATGCATCGAGCATCATGAGTTAAGACAGTAGAACTGGTCATACTCACACATGTTGTTTAACAGCTAGCCAACTGGTAGCATAGCTGCACACATGGTTTAACAGTAGAACTGAGTCATACTGCACACATGTTTAACAGTAGAAGATGAGTGTCATACTGGCACACATGCTTTAACAGTAGCACTGGTCATACTTGCACACCATGTGTTTACACAGTACACGGGTCGATTACTGCACACATGTTGTTAACAAGTAGAAAATCTGGTCATACTGCACACTGATTTAACAGTAGCACTGGTCATACTGCACACCATGTTTAACCAGACCCCATGCTTCCATGCGTCAGATGCATTAAATGAGTTTAACCCGAAAAAACAACCAAGAAGAAAAAACCACGCCTCCCCCCCAATTGTATCATACAATTATTTAAATGTATCATGTATTCTAGTAAGATGTATCGTGGAAGAATATGAACTCTCCCTCTCCTATGATTGAATGATTTAATCATTTAAATCATCACTGACAATGCAATGCAGGGGTGTGGTGATTGGATTGCCATTGGATTTCACTAATAACCTGGCTAATGGCAAATGGGAATTAATCACCCGAACACCCCATACTAACGCAAACTGAGACAGGAACAAGGATGCTGTTTAGCTGCTTTGAGGATAGCTAGGGCCTAAAGAGAGCAGATTACTCCTTGGAACCGAACTCATCCCTTTTATGACTGGTACTGGACCAAATCCAACGGTCTAGTCCTCCGCTATTTACGATATTCTGGCGAAGGCATCCTCTAAACTCTCTATCCATCAAACAGTGTGTGGAAGGGGGGGACCTGTCATTTTACGGCAGCAATTTGAATTGGTCAACGAATCTTGGCTTAAATAATCTGCTATCTTCTAGAAATCCTAACCACCACAGTAATTCAGATTTAAATATTTATTCATCATACATTACTATACTCCTCGCACATCCCTATGTCATCCCCTAACTGCAATCTATGCATCGTGCTCAACACCTTGAGAGGCACTTTCCTGCATATGGTATGGGAGTGCCCAGGGGTTGTGAACTTGTGGAAGAGGGTTTGTGGGTTTGCTGGTGTCCCACTATATTAAAAACCAAACCAATCCCGTACTCTCCATGGGTCCTATTAATAAACGACAGCTCTAATTTAGAGCTCCATCCTTTTTTCCCGGACAGACAGAAGAACCGCTGTTCTGGTTGGCCGCGGTGGATACTCGACCTTACAGCTGCAAAAAGACTCATAGCCTGAAGATGGAAAGGGAGGCCTGCCCCATCTCTGTCTATACAGAAATGGCTATTAGATTTTATTGATATAGCCAGCATGGAACAGCTTTGGGGCATGGGGGGCTGAGATGTACCCCACACAAAATCTGCTTGTTTACATGTTGGCAAAATCTTCCTCATCAATAATACTTAAGAGATCCTTAGTTATTAATTGTATTCTGTCTTATCCATGGGGTCCTGGGGGTAGAGATATGGTGAGGGGGGGTGGGGGTTCGAGGGGGGGCTGAAGGGTTTAGAGGGGATGAGTTGAGGGAGGGATGGAAAGATAGTGGGGAGCTAGAGAGATATGGAGAGAGTCAATGATAGGGTTCTGAGATGGCACTAGTCTGAGCTTTTTGTTTTAGTTAAAGACTCGCCCTTGCCCTTGTAAGGTGTACATCTAAAGTGGTAACATGTGCAGCTCAAAAGACATTTGAATATCGTGGAAAAAGTTCAAATATTTTTATTGTCACTCATGTCAGAAAGTGAAGACTCATAATTTTATTAGATTCATTACACAGAGTGAAATATTTTCAAGCCTTTTATTTCTTGTAATTTACGATGATTAGTTGGCTTACAGCTAATGGAAAACTCGCAAATTCAGTGGTCTCAGAAACTTTTGATAATATTACATAAGATCAATAAAAAAAGGATTATTTTGAGAAGCGGAATGTCAGCCTTCAGAGAAATGTATGTTCATTTTCTATGACACTCAATGCTTGGTGTGGGCTCGCTTTTGCTGAATTTACTGACTTCAATGCGGCTGGTGGCATAGATGCGATCAAGTCATGTGGACTGCTGAGATGTAATGGATAGCCCAGGTTGCTTTGATAGGCGGCCTTCAGGTCGCTCTGCATTGTTTGGGTCTGGTAGTCCTTCATTCTTCCTCTTGACAATACCCATAGATTGTCTATGGGCGTTCCGAGGTCAGGTGAGTTTGCTGGCCAAGTTAAGCAGTCAGTTCATACCATGGTCATGAGCCAGCTTTTGTGTACTTTTGGAGTGATGGAGGTGCTAAAGTCCTGTGGAAAATGAAATCCAGCTCATGTCCATAAAGCTTGTCCGCAGAAGGAAAGCATGAAGTGCTCGCTAAAATTTCCTGGTAGATGCTGCGGTTATTGACTGTGGACTTCAGAAAAACACAGTGGACCGAACGCAGCTCAGCAGTGACATGGCTCCCCAAATATACACGTTGACTGTGGGAAACTTTCAGTGGGACTTCAAGCACGTGGAATTCTGTGGCTCTCCCTCTTTACTCAGACTCTTGGGACACGTTGTCGATTTCAAATTAAATTGCGATAAATTACTTTCATCTGAAAAGAGGATCTTTCGACACTGAGCAACTAGTCCGTTCTTTTTACGTCCTTAGCCCAGGTATGAGCTTTGACGTATTGGTCTGTCTGTTTCAGGAGTGGCATGACACGAGGAGATGCGGACATTTGTAGCCCATGTTCTTGGAATTCGTCGGTGGTTGTGGTTGCTGCTTGAATGCATGGACTCCAAGCCTCAGTGCCACTCCTTGTTGAAGACTGTCGCCCCAAAGTTTTTAATGGATGTTTAGCTTGGACTATATCCTTCAAGGCTTGCGGTTATCCCTGTTGCTTGTGCAGCCTTTTCCTACCCATCACTTTTTCCTTCCACTCATCATTGTATGTATATGCTTGGGATACAGCGCACTCGTAGTGAAAACAACCAGCTTCTTTAGCAATTTACCTTTTGTTGCTTACCCTCCTTGTGGAGGGTTTAATGTCAGTAATGACTGTCTTCCTGGACATCTGTCCAGTCAGCAGTCTTCCCCATGATTGTGTATCCTACTGAACGGAGTGCTGTAGGATAGAGGAGACCATTTAAAGGCTCAGGAAACCTTTGCATGGTGGTTTTGGAGATAATTAGCTGATTAGAGTGTGACACCATGAGTTGTCATATATTGATCTTTTTCACAATATTTATATTTCTGAGACAATGGAATTGTTGGGTTTTCATTAGCTGTGTAAGCGGCTAAATATCCTCAAAATATACAAGAAATAAAGGCTGAAGATCATTTCAACTCTATGTGTACTGGAATTAATTATAATATATGAGTTTCACTTGACTGAAATGAGTGACCAAAAAATATGAACTTTTTGTCGCGATATTCTAATTTTTTGTGAGCTGCACCTGTATGCATTGATGTATATTGTTTTATATTATTTTTGACATAGATGTACTACTATTTTGCAGTAATTCTTCCCACGTGAATCGATTGGTATTACCACATACATTCGTATTGAGAGGTAAACAGCCAGTTTAAAAATGTATCATCAAAAAAAAAAAGAGAGAAGAAAACTGGTCATTACTTGCAAACAGATTTCTCAGACCCACATACTTCATTCTTTATTAGAGTGGAAGAATGAACAGAAAGAAAAACATGAGTACTTTTGTCAGAATCATTTATTGTAATGTATTCACGTGAGATGTTATGTGGAGATGTGAAACTCTTCCTATGATTGATGGTTATTCATTCAGCTGAACAATGCCAGTGGTGGTGTTATTGGATTCGCACGTGGTTTCATGCAGGTTCTTCTGTACACTTTCAGGAGAATCTGTCTACCTTCCTACCTCCCACTCAACCCAGCTTCGTTGGTCGCCAAGCGAAATAGTGCTGTACCGCTCTGGACTATTGCAACTCTCTCCTGGCTGGCTTGCCAGGTAGCATCGGCCATTAGACCCTTCAGAATTATCAGAACGGCAGCAGCGGCGCTGTCTGGTCTTCAACCCGCCGACACTCCCATGTCCGCCTCCCCACTGGTTCATTGACCTCCACTGGCTACCTGTGATGGCCCGCATCAAAATTCAAAAGACAGTGGTGTCGCTTCAGCAGTCTTGAGGATCATGCCCCCCCTACTACTCGCCAACAGGCTTCATCAGACCAGCGTACACACTGCCAGGATCCTCTGCGTTCCGCGCTCCTCAGGACAACTGGTACCCCAGCCTCTTCATACTAGCACCCTCGGTTCGACGTCTGGTATTGTCTTGGCCCCACGGTGAGTGGAATGAGCTCCCCGTGGAGGTCAAACAACAGAAAGTTGGTGACACGCCCCTTCAAGTGCAGATTGAAGGACTCACCTCTTCAAGCTGCACCTCGTCATCTCCACCCTCCTAACCGCCTTGTGGTATAGTCGTCCCCCAAAAAAAAAAAAAAAAAATAATTATAAATAAAACCCAAGTCAACTTGAATTCGTTATTTACCTTTTAGGGTTGTTTTACGGCACTTGTTGTCGAGTGTCAGAAATGCAATAGGTGACCGTCGCTATGGATGAAGAGCGTATCTGCACTATATGACTAATAATGTAATGTAATGGTATGGAAGAAGATGTGGGATACAGGTTATAGATAAACAGATTGGAGACCAGGGCTCCGAGGCGTTTTCTCTTATAAAAATGGTATTAAAATGGTATTTTTGTTCCCAAAACTTGTCTGAATCCAAATCCGGATCATTAGTTTCACCAAACTGCATTATTAAATTATATGTTAACAAAAAATGGACCGATGAAGTGTTTTTCTTTGGTTGTCAAAATCGCTAACTTGTTTTCTCATTGAGATTCAATGGGCAGCAAGCTCTTTTGCGGTCAGCAGTGCGCACTTCTGGTCTCTCTCACTGACCTGTCCTCCCACCTCTCCAGTTCCTATACGCTTGAGTAGCAGAAACGAATGAAGACAGGTTGGGTGGCAGAAGTTATGGGTACGTGGTGTTTTTCCCCCTCATAATAAACCATATACCTACAATAACGCCAATAAGAAGACAGATTTGGGTCATGGATTCACAGTAAACAGGAATATGTCGCTGAAAAAATCCAGTGGAAGCGAGGAGTTGGCTCGTGGTGCTAGGTTTGTGACGCGGGTAGAACTCACTCTCTTTGCGCGCCGGAGCTCAGCGGAGTCTTGTGCCCTCAGTGCCTACTTTTGCCAGTGAGCGTGGCGTCCGGAGCGCCTTGTTGTTAAGTTAGTAGAAAAGGGGATTAGTCTGAACAGCGTCGCGATACCTACCTCTCGCCAAAAGGAACTGGCAAGAAATTTGATTACACTCAGATCATCCCGACTCGCAAGGTTGTCGGCGGGAGAGTGCGGACGTCGAATTCTGCAAGGGTTGGTAACGAATGTATTTATGATTAGCCGTAGCGTTTGCATTGTGCTGTCGACAGCAAGCGTAAGTCCTTCATGATGTTCAGAGCGTGCTTATTATCACGTTCCGAGTGTCTTCAATATTGAGGCACTGGGAGTGGCCTGGCGTGCGCCACTGGTGTAGCGCTGGACTTCAGGAGCGACAGTGCGCGCGAGATGTTGTTATAAATTAGCATGGTCTATGAAGGATGTGTTAAGTGAAAAAAGTGGCACGATGTAAACCATGTAGGCTTCATACTCTCGACCGACGAAATTATAATTTACATGAGAACAGGCGATTTAATCCGTAGCTTGGAATACAATGTAAATTTGCTTCGGCTCGGTACATTAAAGTAAAGAAAACTGCGTGAGAATGTAGAGTAGATATTTTCTAGCGCAATCGCGACTTGCGGAATTTTAAAATGGAATAATTCCGCGCTCCTTGCAGAAGTGTGTTGTTGTGGGGAGGGTAGAGGAATGCTGTTAATTAATAGTGTATTTTTGATTGAAAAGGTGTGTTTACGTTTGAGTGTTTAGGTGTGTGTAGGTAGGCCTACGTGGTAAACGCCCATCTTCACCAGAACCTACGCAACTACGGTAGCGTTGTCGGTGAAGGAGTGGATGTATAAGTGAAGGACGGGTAATTTGTGTTGTTTAATGTTATGGGTACAGTAACCAGTTTTGTAACGGAGACGTTATTTGCGCGGATATGTGACCGCCGTGGGGAGATGCTCTTTTTAATAACGTTACGTGGACCCAACATGACGAAATTAAATGTTTGGTATTACGTTCTCAAATGAGAAAATAGTGTGTTTTAAGTTGTATGCTGACTTAATGTGTGGATGTGAAGCCCTGTCATTAGAGTACCTCTTGTAGTGTCTGTGATCTATTTGTGTATTCTTTAGTGGGATTTGAACCCTAAAATTTGAATCTAACTTCATTTGACCTTATATGCCTGTTTAATGGAGGATTGAAAACGATATAAATTGCGTTGCAAAACCGAGAGTAAATTATAAACTGACATAGAAGCAAGCGATTATTAAACAACGAAGAACATGAATAGAAACTGTTAAACTCAGAATATTTATAAAGAACATGAAAATAGAAGCACACATTATTGCGTTGTCTTGTGATTAGATTGAGCAGCGCAAGTCATCTTGCTCACAGATGGTGATTTTACTCAATATTTGTTTGTGTTTTACAGATTGTGCAGGACATCTAAATCCGGGGAATAACCGTACGATATCGACAGTGTAGGCGGGCAGAAGAACATGCACGCAATCAACGTGTAGGTCACTCGAGGCCCCCTCCAGTGAGGAAGAAATCGCTGCTGGCAGCAACATCCTGGTGAAACGACAAGCAATCATTCCTGTACTGCTAACGTGCTACATGGTGAGCGTGGCTCGTCAACTGGAACAAGCGCAGGTGCTTGTTCAAAGGTCCCTGAGTGGGACTCTGGAGAGCGTGCCACCATTAAAGCTCAAAATGGACCACAAGAGCGAACCTGCTCTTCCTGTCCTGGACCGTCAATACCCGAGGAGATACGTCAACCGTTCTCACACTACTTTAAGGTTCTTGTTCGTCCGGACCGCCCATGGAGCGGCTTTACGGCTCTCTGCATGACGAGGAACAAGTATCGGTGAGATCGAGGCGTTACTCAGAAGAAGTACGAGAGGAGATCGTGACGTACGGCTACAGGAAGATGCCTGGCAAAGGCGACGGGGGGGACGACTTAGACTTTCGCGGAGTATGTGCGCTACCTCCTGGTCGAAGATGTGGAGCGCGATGGTGAAACGAGCACTGGATGCCTGTGTATAACCGGTGCCAGCCACTGCGCCGTGTGCGTGTAGCGAAGATTCATTGGAGTTCGTAACGAGTGCGGGCTGCAAGGGGGAGCTCGCTACAGTCATGGAGCGGTGTGGCAGTGGCTCCGCCCATGTGCAGTTTCCAGAGCGACAGACCTTGGTAAAACCCAGTCACCCCACAGAACTCTGGCGAGTACTTCCTCTGCGAGCCTCCCCCTCCACCCCTCTCTCTGACTCTCTCCCAAATACATGTGTGGACTTCTCCCCTCTTCAGCTACTCAGACTCCCCAAACGACCGTGTGTCAGCCAGCAGCTGCCGCCCCTAGCTACTCTCTCCCCAACACCGCTGACCTACTGTTTTATGAATGTTATATCTGTAGTTAGGACCGGGATTGCCGTTATTAGTTTATATGAGAGAAATGGTCTATCATATTTCTGACAGGAGGACGAAAAGCCACGCAAATGCCATAAATAGGATTTGTATCATGCTTGCTACGATGCATTGTGGGATTATCTCAGAGTGCTGCATCGATGCATTGTGGGATGTTATGGTGCTGTGATGCAAGTGTTGGGATGTGTAATGGTTGCTCATTGATGACGCAGTAATAGGAATCTCATGGCATGGCACAAATGCATTGTGGGGTATGTCTAATGGTGCAGTGTGCATAATAGGATATCTCATGCGTGCAACAATGCAGTTGTGGAGTCTAATGGGTGCTCAGTATGCATTTAGTGGGATGTCTATGGTGCTGTGATGCATTGTGGGGATGTACGTAATTGGTGCAGTGATGCATTGTAGGGTTGTCGTAAATGGTTGCAGATGATGCATTGTGGGTGCTTTATGATGGTATTCTATAGTACACTTTATTTATTGAACATGTACAGGGTTGCGTGTTCAGGATCGAGTTTTAAACATTCCCTTCCCTGGCCCTCGTATTAGGTGCTCATGCAAGGGAGGACGGATCCAACATTCCCTTCACCTGGCCCTTATTAGGTGCTCTGCAAGGGTAGGACTGAATGCCCCAGCTATTTCCGCCATTCCTCTGGACCTCTGTATTAGGTGCTCTGCAAGGGGAGGGAATGATCACATCCGTCCTGGCCCTTCTATTAGGTGCTCTGCAAGGGAGGATGATCCACATTCCCTTCCCTGGCCCTCTATTAGGGTTGCCTTTGCAGATAGGGAGGACTGAATCACATTCCCTTTCCCTGTCCCTCTTAAGTAGGTGCTCTGCAAGGGGATGGACGTGATGCCAACATTCCTTTCCTGGCCCTCATGATTTATGGTGCTCGCCCCTGCAAGGAGGACTGATCACAATTCCCTGTCGCCCTGGCCACTCTATTAGGGTGCTCTTGCAAGAGGAGGACTGGATCCACATTTCACCTATCCCTGTGGGCCCTCTGTTTAGGTGTCTGAAAGGGGGGGACTGCTCGCACTCAATGTCCCTTTGCCCTGTGGCCCTTATTAGGTTGCTCTGCAAATGGAAGGACTGATCGACATTCCCTTCCCTGGATACCTCTAGTTAGGTGCTCTGCAAGGAGAGGACAGGATCCACATTCCAGTCCGTGGAGACCTTCTATTAAGGGGTTTTTTTTGGGGGGGCTATGCAAGGGTGGATTGATCCACAGTTCCGCTTCCCTGTCCCTCTATTTTAGGTGCGTCTGCAGAGGGAGGACTGATCCACATTTCCCTTCACCTGGCCCTCTATTAGTGCTCTGCAAGGGAGGCTGATCCACATTCCCTCCTTGGCCTCTATAGTAGGTGTCTGAGCACGGGAGGATTGATCTCACTGTTGTCCTTTCGCCTGGCCCTCTATTTAGGTTGCTCTGCGCTAAGGGAGGACTGATCCACATTCCCTCGTCCTGGCCTATCTATTGAGGTGCTCTGCAAGAGGAGGTACGATCCACATTCCTTCCCTGGCCTCTATTAGGTGCTCTGCAAGGAGGAGGACTGGATCACGTTCCTTTCCCTGGCCCTCTATTAGGTGCTCTGCAAAGGGAGGATGATCCACATTGCGCCTTCCCTGGGCCCTCTATTTATGGTGCGTCTGCAAGGAGGAGTAAGGACTGATTCCACAGTTCCCTATCCCTGGCCCTGTATTAGGTGCTCTGAAGGGAAGAGAAGGAGGGACGTGATCCACGTGTTGCCCTTTCCCTGGCCCCTCTAAATTTTAGTCCCCCCCCCCCCCCCCCCCCCCCCCCCGCCCTCCCTAGGTGCTCTGCAAGGGAGGGACTGATCCAACATTCCCTTCCCTGGCCCGTCTGATTAGGTGCTGTGTGCAAGGGAGGAGGAACTGATTCCCAATTCCCTTCCCTGGCCCTCTATTAGGTAGCTCTGCAAGGAGGATCTGATCCACATTCCGCTGGCCCTTTTTTAGGTTGCTGCTAGCAAGGGAGGGACTGATCCACCATATCCCTTTCCCTGGCCCCTCTATTAGGGTGATTTGCAAGGGAGGACTGCAACCCACATTCCCTTCCCTATGCCGCTCTATTAGGTGCTTGCAAGGTGAGGACATGAGCCGCATTCCTCCTTCCCTTGGCCCTCTGATTGGTGCTCTGCAGGGAGGGGACTGATCCAGACTATGCCTTCCCTGGCTCTATTAGGGTGCTCTGAAGGGGGACTGCTCCACATTACCCTGTCGCCTGGGCCCTTTCTATTAGGTGCTCTGCAAGGGAGGACTGATCCACATTCCCTTCCCTGGCCCTCTATTAGGTGCTCTGCAAGGGGGAATGATCCACATTCCCTTTCGTGGCCCTCTATTGGTGCTCTGCAAGGGAGGACTGACGGAAGAAACAATTAAAGAAAAAAAGGAAGACTAACCGCTCACGTCGCAACCGATACAGGAAGTGCAACCCATTGACCCCGCGACGTGGGAGGCATTTCATTTTGGTGGGCTAGCTCATACGCTAGATGAGAAAGTTGGGCCTTAGTGGACTTTCAGTATGCAACTTATTGTACGGTTGCTTTGGATAATGAAGCGTCTGCCTCAAGACGATTGTCAATGTAATGCTCTTCCTTGCATTTTATACCCTAGGGATGGAGGAAGGGAATACAATTACTCCTCCCTCCCCTCTGTTCATAAATTAGGAAACCGAATCGCACTTGGTTGGCTCCATTCTGTTTCATCATGGCAGTGTTTTTGGGAAATTCCCCCCGTGAAGCCAAGGGGAAGGGGAGACGACTTGGGAAGGAAATAGCACAAACCTGGAGATCCGTAACGCTGCCAGGTCAGATGATGGGGCTTGTAACAAAGTGGTGTTGCTCCTGGGTCTATGACATTACCTGTGAAACAAACTTCCCCACAAAGATGAAATTAAAAACACAGAATTCTGGACTTGAGTGCGCCCACTTGATTCAGCAGCTCTGAGGTTCATACTTGTACACTCAGGAAAGTTTCTCAGGAAAGTATGCAAAAAGTTTTATTCTTAAATCTCTTTAAAAATCAACCACATGTTTCACCGATTAATGATAAAAAAGATCCCAGCTCATCACACAGAGCTACGGCACATTCTTTGCACCAACCAATCCATTTAATACAGCTCAATGTTACGGTTCAGAGGTTTCACTCAAGGGTACATCAGC
>JAKUDI010001463.1:0-15732 GCA_022702515.1 Ilyophis sp. 1 JC-2022
AGGAGAAAGAATCGGAGAGAGAAATTACCAACCATCTACTATTGAAGTGCAAGGAGAAAGATAGAGTAGAGGATTCTGAGAGAACAATCGTTAACCATACTTTAGAGTTTGGGATCGACAGTGTAGTCAACTATAGAGGGTTAAGTACTGAAAAAAAATTGGTTTTATTCATTGCCTATGTTCTCAGTTGTTTCAGACCAAGCTAAAAGCAAACCGAGAAAATTAAATAATAGTTAAGGGGAGCGGAATTATGAAGTTCTTGGAGGTGGAAGGGTCTTTCTTGGAAAAACCAATTAAAAAAGAATTGAGTCCATATCAAAGTCAGGAAACATGTTCTACAAGGACCTATGTAGGAATTCAAATCGAGATGAAGAGGAAGAGATTCAAATATGATTTAAGAGACGTAATAATAGAGATTGTTTGGTATAATTTTAGGTTTTATTAGTTTTTTATTTTAGTATTTATTTATTTATTTTTTTATAGATACAGACCTAAGATAAATTAATTGAATGAATCCTGATACAACTTCCAATCCGGTTGGTGGCGGTGGGTTGGTAAATTGCACAATTTAATTTGTTTGAAGTCCTTTCATCACTTGGGTGACATGGCATGCCATTGTTATGAGCACAGCCCAAACATTTTTTTATAAATCTCAATGTAAATGTCACGTGAGCGGCTAGGCTTCAATCCCTTTTGGTGGTTCCAGTGATCTATCTCCTGAAATATTTTTCTATATTTTTGGGTGATCTATCTCCTGGAAGCTAGTCCACAGAATAAGGCTTCCAGTTTTATACTGCCTTTTTGTATTTGACAACTATTTTTGGCCACGTTCTTCTTGTGCTGCTTAAGAGATTAGAATTCTAACTACAGCTGATGCAACGCCTTGAAGGGTAAAGGACATTGTATTTCACTATATGCTCTTCATAGCCAAAAGGGATTTTTCTGTTTAGCACAAATTCATGGCAGCTCCACAACCCCTGACAGGAACATGAATGGACTGAGGGAAATTGGGCTTATGCCACAGCCAGCCCAGTCTTCTCTATTGTATGTGTCAAGAGTTTATTTTCTCACAGACAAACGGCGCTAAAACAAATGCAAACCTGCACATGTTTCATGGCACTTCAGAAAGGGCTTTCTTCCACTCTTGAGTCTTTGTATCAACCAGGGGGAGAGGAGGTTTTCCCCCACCTCATAATACAAGAGCGCCCCCTGTGGTCAGTCAGGCATCTGCAGGACTGCAGAGTGTAAAGAATGTGTCAACTGCTGCAGTTGGACCCGTTTGATTAAGGCTAAATCCTTTCCCCTGTTTCCCTCCAGAAGCTGCACTTCTGTACATCTTTGAGCAGCGGTATGATGCAGGCAGGAGTCTGTTTGAGACGGGACACTGAAACAACACTACCAGAGCTCACTGAGCAGCACAGGATCAGACAGAAAGAAGAGGAACTCAGTGGACTGGAGTCTGTCCACGTGGCAGAGACAGAGCGTGCTGCACCAGGACTCAACACACTGGAGTCAGAGTGCGTTACAGCACACAATGGGGTCAGTGATGTACACCACACACACACATCACTGATAAAAACAGAAACTGATTGGGGTTCCACCCACACTGGGGATTTAATTAAGATAGAGAGTCTCGACAGTGCCGAGCTGGGATATGTAACCCGTCTGCATCCAGAACAAATCAAACAGAGGCTGATTATGGAGGATATCTTAAACCAGAACACATCAGTGACTTGCAGGATATTAAATGTGTGAATATTAAATCTGGTCAAATGAAGTTTGAATCCAGTGAAAGTTTAGTGAGTGATCCGCTGAAAACTGTGATGAGTGGAGCTTGTGTTGATCAGAAAGATCAGACTGAACCAAAACAATATAAAGGAGAGCAAAATCCAAAATGTAAAAAAGAAGAAAGTCATTATCTGCCAATCCAAGGTGGGGGCATAACTCAACACTGTGATTTTAACAATGAAAATAATCAGACCAGAATTGTGCATAAAAATAAACTCAGTAAAAACAAACGTCTAAATTGTCTGGGAATGAATGGGATAATTGAACCAATTGTAATGAATTCAAGTAAAACCCCAAGCTTTTTGAATTTTTTTCGAAAGAAGACAATTCATAGAAATGAAGATGGAATTCATACAAGTGAAAAGCCCGACAAATGTTTTCATTGTGCAAAGTGCTTTTCCAACTTATCTAATTTAAAACGCCACCTGAGAATTCATACAGGTGAAAAGCCCTACAAATGTTTTCATTGTGGGAAGTGCTTTTCCCACAAAACTCAATTAAATCGCCACCTGAGAATTCATACAGGTGAGAAGCCGTACAAGTGTACACAGTGTGAGAAGTGTTTTAATACAACATCTTCCTTAAATATACACCTGAGAGTTCATACAGGTGAGAAGCCGTACAAGTGTACACAGTGTGGGAAGTGTTTTAATACAAGATCTTCTTTAAATATACACCTGAGAATTCATACAGGTGAGAAGCCATACAAGTGTACACTGTGTGAGAAGTGTTTTAATACAAGATCGTCTTTAAATATACACCTGAGAATTCATACAGGTGAGAAGCCGTACATGTGTACACAGTGTGAGAAGTGTTTTAAGACAACATCTGATTTAAATGTACACCTGAGAATTCATACTGGTGAGAAGCCATACAAGTGCACATTGTGCGAGAAGTGCTTTAATACAAGATTGTCTCTAAATACACACCTGAGAAATCATACAGGTGAGAAACTGTACAACTGTACAAGTGTACACAGTGTGAGAGCTGTTTTAATACACTAATTTAAATATTTACTTTAGAATTCATAAAGGTGAAAAGCCCTACAAGTGTACACAGTGTGAGAAGTGCTTTGATACACGATATTCTTTAAATGGACACCTGAGAATTCATACAAGTCAAAAGCTGTACATGTGTACACAGTGTGCAAAGTGTTTTTCCAAAATGTCTCATTTAAATATTCACATGAGAATTCATACAGGTGAAAAGCCATACAAGTGTATACAGTGTGAGAGGTGTTTTCATACAAAATCTAATTTAAATATTCACATGAGAATTCATACTGGTGAAAAGCCAAACAAATGTTTTCATTGTGGGAAGTGCTTTACCCAAATATCTCATTTAAATGGCCACCTGAGAATTCATACAGGTGAAAGGCCGTATAAGTGTACACAGTGTGAAAAGTGTTTTTTTGCAAAATCTTCTTTAAAAAGACACCTGAGAATTCATACAAGTGAAAAGCCCTAAAAATGTAGTCCCACAGTGTTTTCCCCACAAAAGCGCTTCAAATCGCCACAAGATGATTCATACAGGTGAGAATCCCTACACGCATACTCAGCTTTGGAAAGGTTTCTTTAACAAAATCAAATTTTAATATGCAGCAGCCTGTTCATTCAGATGAAACACCCTACATTGTATTCATTTTGTGAAGTTATTTAACACCAGATATTTTTTTAAACATACACCTGAGAATTCATAAAGGTAAAAATCTCTATAAGTGTCCCCGGTGTGGAATGTGCCTTTTTCAGGAAAGTGATTTAAATTGCCAAAAGAAGTAAGTTACATTACAAACAATCCACATAATACAAGTATTCAGTAGGAAGTGCTTATTTTACATGATTCCCATCTGAGAATTTATGAGTTTGTAAAGTCTTTCAATTGTTCTACTCTTCTTTTCATAACTTTTTCAAGACAACTGAAAGTGAAAAACCTGACAAATGTACTAATTGTGTGATGTGCTTCATTAAAGCATCCTTTACATGATTTAAATTGTGTAAGAAGTGTTCCAGATGTTCATCAAATAAATAAAAAGAATAACCTAAGAATTCAAATAGAGCCCCTTCATGTTTTTTAGATGCGAATCATTCTCTATCGCCCATAGTTCCACTCACTCACACACTGACATACGGACTCACATTTAACGAGGAGTCCATCTCTGGGGAGAAAAAGGGGGATGTAATGAGCTGAACACATAAAGAAACACAAATGCAGGGCTCTACAGTTCAAATGTATTCAGCAAGGCATGAGAGGTGTGCAAAGTGAAAACAGATCAATTATGAGAAATGGCTAACAATTTCAAGTACACTGTAAAAATGAATAAATCTGTGTTCCACCCCCAAAAGGCCACCCCTAAGATGGGTCATAGAATTCTTCCCTGTGCTATGACTTCTTGAGCAGAGAGAGTGGGATAACTCATTTAAGTGCACTACCGTTTAAAATCACTGAGACATTTATATGTTTTTGAAATTAATTGATAATTTTATTCACCAAGGTAGCATTAAATTGATTTAAAAAATGCAGTCAAGATATTGATAATGTTACAAACTACTATTTATTTTTCGTTCTATCTCTATTTTAGCAATTGTCGCCATTTTTAGACACGGTCCCACCATTTTAGGGCACCAATAGTAATTTACATGAATTGAAATAGTCATATTATTTACTAACCCAAATTCCAAAAAAGTTGGGACAGTTTGTAAAATGCTCATAAAAGCAGTTATTTTTACATGTATTTCATTGAAAAGTCCAGTCCAAAGAAAGATATTTGATGTTTTACCTTATTAATCTTCATGATTTTTCTAAATATATGCTAATTCTGAACTTGATGCCTGCAGCTTGGTCCAAAAAAGTTGGGGAAAATATTCAAAAACTACCTGTTTAGAACATTCCACAGGTAGACAAGTGATGCTATCATGACTGGGTATCAAATGTTATCAAAAAACTCTTAATGTCTTCTTTCATTATAGGCATTTCCAGGTACTCTTACAAACAATACTATAACCTCTCTGCATTTGAATGGATCTCTATGGGAAATGGGGTGGTGGGACTAGATTAAGCTGTAAATTTCACATGGGAATAGTATGGAACCCATGATTGGCAAAATGGCTGTAAGTCAACAAGGGTCTGAGGTATCAAACAAGCCTCAAATCATCACTCGACTGCCAGATATGCAGTAGATATGGATGGATCACTTTAAGGGTTGTTTCTCCTGACAAATTTTCCTATTGAACTCTATGGAAAAATAGGTCAGGAGAAGAAACCCTTCAAGTTTTCCATCCATATCTACTGCATATCTGACAGCAGAGTGATGGTTTAAGGCTCGTTGCAGCCATTTAGCCAACCATGTGTTCCATACTGTTTCAGCATAATTTACAGCTTAATCTAGTCCCACCCCCCAATTCCCATAGAGATCCATTCAAATGCACAGAGGTTACAGTATTGCTTGTAAGAGTACCTGAAAATAAGATATCAAGAGTCTTTTGATATCCTTTTATACCCAGTCATAACAACATCACCTGTTTACTTGTGGTAAACAAGCTTCAAACCATCACTCTGCTGATGGGCAAACATCAGATATGCAGTTGATGTAGATGGATCACTTTACGGGTTGTTTCTCCTGACTTATTTTTCCATAGAGTTCAATTGGAAAATGTGCAAATCTAGCCTCGCTATACTGTCAGGTCGTTCAGTTAAGCATTCATTCCCTGTTCGCTGGGCTTTTACACAAAATGGCTCTTTATCTAGGCCTAATAAGTAGAACAAAAATCTTTAAAGTAGTGGAAAATAATGGTGTGTTTATTTTGAAAGATTTTATTTGTATGAACTAGCCAATAGAAAGAAAATGTGTGACAACAATATGACAATATGAATAGCCTACCTTTTAGAGAGGAAGACAAAAAACAAACATTAAAGCACATTGTGATTTGCTTCTATGACACTGTGTCCTTGTTTTAAAGACAAACTACCCTGTTTTGGTTTACACATGGATGTTTTCATGGTTGTGATGGGTCTTTAGGTTGAGTTCAAGGAGTGAATAAAAGGTGGTAAGCCAACCGTTTTGCAGTGTTTGTCGAAGCACAGTTTAAAGTTCTCCTGATATTCCTTGCTGATCATATTTTGGACAGACATCTGAAAACATAATGACTGGGACAAACTGTGATGCCATTTTCCTTTCATTACGAGTGTTTGCGACTGTTTTGTTTTTTAAAAATGTAAATTTAATTCCTTGTAAATGTAAAATGTAATTACTTGTGATTTGAGGGTGATGTTTTGTGATGATGAAATTGACACCAGTGTAATTTGTCTGGTAGAAACTATGTGAAAACTGTTTGGGTATACTGTAGAAAGAAACCTGGTAATGTTTACTGCATACAGTCTGAAAATGAACTTGATTGTACTGGCCTTTTCAGTTCTTTTACTGCCAATGTAGAGGCTGTAATAATGTGTATGTCAGCTAAAGCTGATCATTAGACTTCAGACAGTAGGTTTTATCTGAGGTATCAGTTTAGGCTCTTTGTTTCACTCTTTATTGTTCAACATTGTATAGGAATTGCACTTTGTGTGGATCTGGGCGCTGAATTTGTGTTGTTTTTGCTCTGCACACCGGCATATTGTATTTGAAATAAAACAGTGGATATGAAGTTAAAGTGCAGACTGCTCGTCAGCTGTATTGATGTAGCAGGTGTAGTGATTGGTTGGAATGACAAGCTGCATACTCTCAGCCCTCCATGGCACATGATTGGGCACTACTGGTCTAGTTTGACATCTTGATATTGTGAGTTATACAAAATAATTTGTACATTGAACATTCATTTATGCAAATGCAGATGGACACACCTCTTCCAACACAAAAAATCATCCCCAAAACCTTGAATAGAATTCCTTCAAAACAACACATCTCTATAGTCAAATTGCGTTTGTAGGAGGGGAGTGAAAGTGGGATTCCGGAAAAATGCCATTTGGGAACTGCATTGACTTCGAAGGACCAGAGGGCCTTGTAATAAAATAATAGGTTACTCTGACTTTCTTTGAGGTCCGGCAACATCCTAAAGATAGACAAATGGAACTGTTTTCCCTGATGGTAAATGGCTCATAAAAGAGCATTTACGGCATCCAGACCACAGCCAGACAATGGTAAAGGAATGTCCGCCCGGGACATCTGTGACCTACAGTAACCCAAAACCTGGACACATCCTATGGGAAAGCCATTGGACAATACCACAGTGCCCTCATTTGGGCACCCCTGTCATTACAATATTTAATTCTTTTCTGTACCAGGACTCTAAAACTTCTGTTAAGAGTGTTAAATAACCATGTAAAAACCAACAAACATTGCACATGTGATCCTTATATTGTTACATTCTGTCTTATGTGATAGTAACAGGAATTGCATGTAAAATGATTCATTCAAAGGGAATTTTCATGACAACTACACCATACTAGAATATCATCTTAAACTGTTTGGTATGTATGGATTCAGGTAAAATCAAGGAATTTACTGAAATACATTTCATACCAAATAGAGTTTAATAAAGCATAGGTTCAGCAACTCAGGGAAAAACTAACAGTGAAATGTCCTCTCTGGTAATTGCCTCCGCTTCCCCTCTCGCTGCGCAAACATCCCCTAACAATGGGGGTCTGAATTCCAGATTGACCATCCTGTCCAGGTTAATTTATGGCACTGCCACCTGGTACAAACACATGATTTGGCATAAAAAGGAGAGAGACAAGCCTATCTGGGAAGATTGTAACCGACTTCCCACACCGTGCATATTCTGTAGTTGAACAGGCTGGGTAAGATATTTACTTTGTTTCTTTTCTTAAATCCATGTTTTGTATAATTGAATGTTTTAATTTAAGTTAATGACCTGCCTGCCTGTTATTAAATTATGTTTATTTTTAACTTGCGTGGTTTCCATGACTCTAATTCATCTTATACCCTTTTTAGCTTAAATTATAACTGAATATTCAGGGGGACAATTCTGACCCAGGACCGACTGATCAGCGGCCTGGTACAGACGTGGCGGACTGAAGTTGGTTAGGCAGTGTATGGTTCTGGTGATTTTATATGGGAATCCATGGGCGTCCTACGCCGATTCTTGTCAAATTTGCCTTAAGGAGCCCTTTAAATACACCCAGAGTAGTGCATGGTTCTGGTGATTTGATATGGGAACCCATGGGCATTTATGCCGGTTCTTATCAAATTTGCCATAAGGAGCCAGGTTCTGGTGATTTGATATGTGAACCCATGGGTGTTTTTACGCCGGTTCTTGTCAAATTTGCCTTAAGGAGCCCTTTAAATGTACTCAGACTGGGGCTCGCAACTATCTATGATAAATGAATATCATGTATTGTGTTGGCTAGACCCCCAACATCTGCGTTCGCCACCGAACTGAGTTTCGGCAATAATGCTGATTCCGGCAAGCATATATTGATAATTGAGGACTAGTAATTAAGGACGAGTCGAGTGTAACCACTGAGTTCCACACAGGTTTAACCCAAATTCTAAATTATTATTTTAAATGGAGTCAGATAAAATACGAGATTAAATCTATAATAATTGTTATAATTGTGCTCTGTTCATTTGAATGGAGAATAAATAAATAACATCTTTTATTTACGTCACAGCAGCTGAGAGAAAACACGTTATACCTTCAACCCCAGTTATTTCCCTCCTTGGTTTAGCTGTGCGGTTTCTACACGTTAATAATCGAGTCCTCCAGTGAAATTGCATTCTGAATATGTGGCCAAAACTGAGCTTTGTGTTGAAGCTCACTTCCTGGGCTTGTTGAGAGCATGAGGCTGTGTCCGAATCAGAGCCCTATCTACTGCACCCTGTCTCCTGCATACAGTACACTGGCAGAAGATATTTTCGCCTACTCAGCTAATTTCTCGTCCTATCTACTCACCAAGGCTACTCAACGGTGTGGAAGAGTGCTGATTCGGACACGGTCTTTGTCTCTGGCGCCAGTGTGGTTGGCTCCAGTACAGGTCTTTCAGGCTTGTTTTTTAATGCAAGTCAATGGTACTAAATGCAGTCAAAATACGAAGTCAATAAAGTATTTCCACCAAAACATTGTGTTCGCCACCTGTGCTTTTTCTTCGTCTAATGTCTCCCCATGTGCAGATTTGTATTTTATTGTGTCGTTTGGACAATATTTTAACATATCTGGACCAATCCAGGACATATTCTTTTCTACATTCAATGGTTCTAACATTTTAACACCCTCTCTGGTCAATGAGGCGCCATTATGTTCTGTTAAAGTTGTGGAAGGGAGGGAACTGGGGGGTCTACTACAAAGCAAGTTTAACATAGCCAGGGTTTCATTACGTTCTGTTAAAGTTGTGGAAGGGAGGGAACTGGGGGGTATACTACAAAGCAAGTTTAACATAGCCAGGGTTTCTTTGCGTGAGCTGGCTTCAGAAAGCCTAAACACCGCAATCTGGCTTAACCGGTACTACGAATGTGGTTATGAACTTGCTAAGTGAACACGGGCTTTATTAATCAAGGTACGGGCGCATTCCCATAAAAGGGGCGGTGTATACAACAACGAGCCTATAGCGGTGCAGCATGGGCTGTACTGCAGTGTATTTCTTTCCTGTGTTAAAAAAAAAAGACTGACACAGACAGATATAATGGACGGATTCGAAGAACATAAAACAAGCATAAAGGCAAAAAGCAACACCGTTGCCTCCAAAACAAGGAAGGAGCTTTTGCAAAAAAAATCAATAAATGCTCGTTGTGTAGGTGACAAATAAATATATACTCTCAGTACATTGTCATACAGTTTATTTCTAATGTGACAACTGTAGCCTACTACTACATTCTAGAGCTCTAAACTTTAAACTTGTTAGAGCATGTTTAAAATATTGCTGAAGCAATTGCATGAAGTTTTTTAATTTAAAAGTCTCAACCATTTTCGGGAACTCTGAATTTTTTTTGCGGAACTCACTAATCTCACCCTGCAAAGAGATTCCCTCAGTATCCGCACATATCTCTTCGCAATCCTTTGAAATGGAAATGCCTTGTTCCAAAGCCAAGGAGTTGATTGGTCAAAGGGCGGTGCTTTTCTATGTTTCAATCTATTATCCTGAACATAACCTGCACTGGAGCAGGTTGGCCATGCAGAGTAAGTTGCCATGGCAATATACCCCGATTAAAAGCGAGTCGGCTTTGTGATACAGAAAACCCAGGGTTGAAGCTTAATTTAGCTCGCTATTCCCTTAATCTCGCTTCGTAGTATACCCCTCTGGTCAACTGGGAGGTAGCAGCTGACTGGAGCACAGAGAGATGCGTGAAAATGTGTTTGTGGGGAGCGGTTGGAAGACGCTGTTAGATACATGCAGTGTTGTTTGTTGGGAGCAGTTGGAAGACGCTGTTAGATGCATACAGTGTTTGTTGGGATTGGTTGGAAGATGCTGTTCGGTGCATACAGTGTTTGTTGGGAGCGGTTGGAAGACGCTGTTAGATGCATACAGTGTTGTTTGTTGGGATTGGTTGGAAGACGCTGTTAGATGCATACAGTGTTGTTTGTTGGGATTGGTTGGAAGATGCTGTTCGGTGCATACAGTGTTGTTTGTTGGGATTGGTTGGAAGATGCTGTTCGGTGCATACAGTGTTGTTTGTTGGGAGTGGTTGGAAGATGCTGTTCGGTGCATACAGTGTTGTTTGTTGGGAGCGGTTGGAAGACGCTGTTAGATGCATACAGTGTTGTTTGTTGGGATTGGTTGGAAGATGCTGTTCGGTGCATACAGTGTTGTTTGTTGGGAGTGGTTGGAAGATGCTGTTCGGTGCATACAATGTTGTTTGTTGGGAGCGGTTGGAAGACGCTGTTAGATGCATACAGTGTTGTTTGTTGGGATTGGTTGGAAGACGCTGTTAGATGCATACAGTGTTGTTTGTGGAGAGCGGTTGGAAGACGCTGTTAGATGCATACAGTGTTGTTTGTTGGGAGCGGTTGGAAGACGCTGTTAGTATACAGTGTTGTTTGTTGGGAGCGGTTGGAAGACGCTGTTAGATACATAGTGTTGTTTGTTGGGAGCGGTTGGAAGACGCTGTTAGATACATACAGTGTACCTTCGCTATTATTTATTTTCTGATTTTTTAATTTTGTTTTTTGTTTATTTGTTCAATATTAACAAAGAAAAACAAAGGTATAAGCATAGTATAAGCATCTCACTTAGCCTTTTCCCAGTGGGAAGAATAACAGTGGAGAGGGCAAATGGATGGTTTGAGTGAAGGGAAACCTGCAGGTTTAAAATCCAAGAAAGGAAATACTGGAGTGATGGGAGCTAATCAGGAAGATAGCGACAGAGCAACTGAAGAATGGCAAGATGAAATGAGAGAACGGGGAGATTGGCAGAAGAGTAGAGTTAATTGTATGAATATATGCTATACAAATAAACTTGACTTGACTTGACTAACAGCAGAAATAAAAAAATAAGTGCACAATAAGGGAAGTGCAAAGGTCAGAAAAATGACACTTTCAAGAGGAGGAAGAAGGCAGGAAAAGGGTAAGGTTCAAAGTCATTTTGAGGTTCAAGGAGAAAGAAGGTGCCAGGGGGATAAATCCGATAAAGCTGACCTTAGAATTAAAACGTTTGTTAGGAGACATAGATTCTACCAAAGTGCTGAGAAATGGTAGTATAATTATAGAATACAAGCAAAAAGCAAAGGGACTCAGCCTTAATCATTAAGCAAGTAGGGAAGCCTAAAGTCTCAAATGCTGTTCCTTTTCACAGTGGTAAATGAAAAAGTCATATCAGGAGTTCCAGTTTGCATGAAAAGTGAAGAGATTAAGGATAATTTGAAAGGGGGAAAATACTTAATGTTCAGAAATTGCAAACAGTGAGAGAGTGACAGAGACCAGACACTGAATCAGTGTGAGATTGCAAACAGCGAGAGTGGGACAGAGACCAGACACTGAATCAGTGTGAGATTGCAAACAGCGAGAGTGGGACAGACACCAGACACTGAATCAGTGTGAGATTGCAAACAGCGAGAGAGGGACAGACACCAGACTCTGAATCAGTGCTCTTGGAATTTGAAGACGAGGTTATGCAAAACAGAGTTACTCTCGGTTATGTGAGCTATTATGTAAGGCTTTATGTTCCAAAGCCTCTAAGATAATTATCATCCAGTTTGTATGGGTCCCATCTGATGTGGGAGTGAAGGATAATGAAGAGGTTGACAGTATTGCTAAGAAGGCTTTGCACAAAAAGGAAATTAATATAGATATAGCATTAAGTAAATTAGAAGCTAAACAGTTAGTTTGGAGGAAAAAAATATACATGGCAATCTTGTTGGGATTCAGAAGTTAAAGGGAGACATCTATACAAGATTCAAAATGAAGTAAATTAATTTAGGTCATTTGGGAGGAACAGCAAAGAGGAAATTATCATGAGAAGACTTTGATTAGGACATCGTACATTGAACAACAAGCTGAAGATTTTAGGGAAACATCCAACAGGATTATGTGAGTACTGCCTTGTGCATGAGTCAGTGGAAGATGTGCTAATGACTTGTGGAAAGTATAGTGCTGGAAGAGAGGAAATGGAAATGAAAATTATAGAGATATAAGAACAGAAATGTACCTTAGAAGTATTATTGAATTTAGCTGAGGATGTTAGGAAATCTAGGATAGTAAAATATTTTCTGAACGATACAGGATTGATAAAGAGAATGTATAAAAGAACTGAAATAAGTATTCGATCAGAGTAAATTATGAGAATCTGATAGAAGGGAAGAAATTGAGTAATTATTATTTCGTTTGGTTAATTTATTTTATATATTATTATTATTTCTTTTTTGGTTTGTTTGTTTTTTGTTATTATTGGTTTATCCATTTAGAAGAAGAAGAAGAACTGGTCAACTGCCTCTGTTTCTACAGTCCTCATCAGAATTTATTTAGAATAAAACCATTAGTTAGAAATACACAATCTGAACGGGGAAATAGGAAGGAAGACAGGGTTATCACAAGGTTTAGGTTAGGACACACAGGTCTAAATAGTACACTTTTCTTGATAAACAAACATGGAGATGGCAGA
Source organism: Ilyophis sp. 1 JC-2022 (assembly GCA_022702515.1). Classification (NCBI taxonomy): domain Eukaryota; kingdom Metazoa; phylum Chordata; class Actinopteri; order Anguilliformes; family Synaphobranchidae; genus Ilyophis; species Ilyophis sp. 1 JC-2022. Next base: position 12,835 of record JAKUDI010001463.1, read on the forward strand.
TGTGAATTTTGTGGGGAACAAGAAACAGTAAATCATGTAGTGTACAGCTGCATAAAATATGTCAGACAGAGAGACTAAAAACCAAGCTACATGAATTGGGGACACAACTCAATATATACAGAATTTTGAAACAATCAACAGGGGATACATGTATGACATTTATGTTGGAATATTTACATTCAACAGGTTTAATAAATAGAATATGAGTTTTAATATTAATATAAACTTAAATTGTATTATTAGTATTTAAAAAATTTATTTTATTATTAAGCAAGTGTATTACTGATTCCCAGTCCACACTCCAGACCAGTGGGTGGCAGTAAATGCACCACTAAAGTTTCTTACCAACCGCCATAAAATAGAAGAAGAAAAAGAAGAAAAAGAAAGTAGGAGATATTGAACTGGCAAAAATACTTTGAGATGGAAGTTTGTTTTTAAAATCCAAAAACGAAGAAAAGAAAAATAGGGTGTTGCAGATTGAAAATATCGGCAGGAAAACGGTGATTGAAAAAAAAGTATTGGGTGAGGATAGATTTAAATGGGGAGTGATAACAGGCATACCGATAGAAGAAGATATGGATAAGATTGGAAAGGTTATCGAAGGAGGAGGAGTAGAATTAGAAGACTGTTTAGAACAGTGAATGGAAGGAAGGAAAAGAGCCTATCAGTATTAGTGGAGTTTCAGGGTTCAATTTTACCTGAAAGGGTAAAAATAGGATATATGAGCTTTAGGGTAAGGGCTTATGTACCACCACCGCTACATTGCTACAAATGCCAGAGATACGGGCATATTGCCGCAGTTTGTAGGGGGAAACAAAGATGTCCTAAATGTGGAGGGGATCATAAGTATGAAGAATGTGGGGATAATGTGCAAGCAAGCTAAATGCTGCAACTGTGGTGGTCATAGCGTGGCATATGGAGGATGTGACATTAAGAAAAAAGCAATGAAAATTCAGCAAATCAAAACACAAAATAACATAACATATGCAGAGGCAGTAAAGAAAGTGCAAGGAGAAAGCAGAGGAGAAGAATCGGAGAGAAATTACCAACCATCTATATTTGAAGTGCAAGGAGAAAGAAGAGTAGAGGATTCTGAGAGAACAATCGTTAACCAAACTTCTAGAGTTGGGATCGAACAGTGTAGTCAAACTAAAGGGTTAAGTACTGAAAAATTGGTTTTATTCATTGCCTATGTTCTCAGTTGTTCAGACCAAGCTAAAAGCAAAACCGAGAAAATAATAATAGTTAAGGGAGCGGAGAAGTTCTTGGAGGTGAAGGGTCTTTCTTGGAAACCAATTAAAAAAGAATTGAGTCCATATCAAAGTCAGGAAACATGTTCTAAAGGACCTATGTAGGAATTCAAATCGAGATGAAGAGAAGAGATTCAAATATGATTTAAGAGACGTATAATAGAGATTGTTTGGTATAATTTTAGGTTTTATTAGTTTTTATTTAGTATTTATTTATTTATTTTTTATAGATACAGACCTAAGATAAATTAAATTGAATGAATCCTGATACACTCCAATCCGGTTGGTGGCGGTAATGCACAATTTAATTGTTTGAAGTCCTTTCATCACTTGGGTGACATGGCATGCCATTGATATGAGCACAGCCCAAACATTTTTTATAAATCTCAATGTAAATGTCACGTGAGCGGCTAGGCTTCAATCCCTTTTGGTGGTTCCAGTGATCTATCTCCCTGAAATATTTTTCTATATTTTTGGGTGATCTATCTCCTGGAAGCTAGTCCACAGAATAAGGCTTCCAGTTTTATACTGCCTTTTTGTATTTGACAACTATTTTTGGCCACGTTCTTCTTGTGCTGCTTAAGAGATTAGAATTCTAACTACAGCTGATGCAACGCCTTGAAGGGTAAAGGACATTGTATTTCACTATATGCTCTTCATAGCCAAAAGGGATTTTTCTGTTTAGCACAAATTCATGGCAGCTCCACAACCCCTGACAGGAACATGAATGGACTGAGGGAAATTGGGCTTATGCCACAGCCAGCCCAGTCTTCTCTATTGTATGTGTCAAGAGTTTATTTTCTCACAGACAAACGGCGCTAAAACAAATGCAAACCTGCACATGTTTCATGGCACTTCAGAAAGGGCTTTCTTCCACTCTTGAGTCTTTGTATCAACCAGGGGGAGAGGAGGTTTTCCCCCACCTCATAATACAAGAGCGCCCCCTGTGGTCAGTCAGGCATCTGCAGGACTGCAGAGTGTAAAGAATGTGTCAACTGCTGCAGTTGGACCCGTTTGATTAAGGCTAAATCCTTTCCCCTGTTTCCCTCCAGAAGCTGCACTTCTGTACATCTTTGAGCAGCGGTATGATGCAGGCAGGAGTCTGTTTGAGACGGGACACTGAAACAACACTACCAGAGCTCACTGAGCAGCACAGGATCAGACAGAAAGAAGAGGAACTCAGTGGACTGGAGTCTGTCCACGTGGCAGAGACAGAGCGTGCTGCACCAGGACTCAACACACTGGAGTCAGAGTGCGTTACAGCACACAATGGGGTCAGTGATGTACACCACACACACACATCACTGATAAAAACAGAAACTGATTGGGGTTCCACCCACACTGGGGATTTAATTAAGATAGAGAGTCTCGACAGTGCCGAGCTGGGATATGTAACCCGTCTGCATCCAGAACAAATCAAAACAGAGGCTGATTATGGAGGATATCTTAAACCAGAACACATCAGTGACTTGCAGGATATTAAATGTGTGAATATTAAATCTGGTCAAATGAAGTTTGAATCCAGTGAAAGTTTAGTGAGTGATCCGCTGAAAACTGTGATGAGTGGAGCTTGTGTTGATCAGAAAGATCAGACTGAACCAAAACAATATAAAGGAGAGCAAAATCCAAAATGTAAAAAAGAAGAAAG
>JAKUDI010001464.1:0-28740 GCA_022702515.1 Ilyophis sp. 1 JC-2022
TATTTTATGATTTAGAGCAGCGCACAATTTATCCATTTGGATAGATTTGAAGACACTAATGGACAACCGGGTACACTGCCTATATTTTACATCATAGATCTTTAGTAGTTCTGCTACAGTTGGTCACACTGAGTTTATGATCCAGGAAATGTATAGATTTACTATATGTATCTCTCAGTATTTCATTGCAAACTAAAGAAAAACTTTTTTTGTGTTGCATTTTTCCAGTTTATTTGCATTTGTGACAGTTTATTTTGACTTAAATTATGAAAATAAACAAATCTAAGTTTGTATTGTAAATGTTACAATTGTCAAGTTTAATTTAAGCCATTTACCAAGTCTCTGTGATGCTCACAACTGGGGCCACATTTATCTGCTGAGCAAAAAGCTGCGTAAGCGAGCTTCCACACAGAAATTCAGATGTATAAAATAAGAGAACCTGCGTACCTCTGCAGACGCTGGACACCATGTGTACGCAACGTTTGGAGACAGTGTGATATGGCAACAAAGCGATAGAAAGGCAGACGGAGAAAATGCTAAACTTTTTCCGACTTTCTCCCCGAGTGTTCTTTTACGCATTTTACATTTACGAGTTTTATACATGTGGCCCCTTGAGTTATAAAGCCTTAAACAGAGCTCCCCCTAAATAGGTGAGAATTGACCAAATTTGCTATCTGCGTAGTTAAATGAGGACACGATAGGCCATTAAGGCGTGATGCTGAACAGCATGTATTGATGCAGGTTACAGGCCATTAAGGTTAACGGGATACTGTTCTTCAGCAGCAGCACAGATGAGAAGGAATCAGCAGAAAGGTTGCATTATGGGTATCTTGTGGCATAACCTGTAGAGCGCGATGCACATGCTCATTGCGAGCCGCGACGACGGTGGTTCAAGTCTCAGCCTGTCTCTCTCTCATTCCCCATTATTGCCGTCTCTCAACACTGTGCTATCCATCCATCCACTATTATCTAACCTGCATATTACGGGTCGCGGGGGGGGCTGGAGCCTATTCCAGCATTCATTGGGTGAGAGGCAGGAATACACCCTGGACAGGTTGCCAATCCATCGCAAGGCACACACACCATTCACTCACACACTCATCTGTGCTGTACAATAAAGCTGAAAAAGTCCAAAAATTATTTTAAAAGAAACGCTGCTTCATCGATAACCTTGTAAGTAAAGCAAATGGTTTATTTGATTGAAATAAGTCCAAAACTTTGACCAGTGAATATTGCATTTATTTAAAAAATTTGAAATCACATTAATACATTTTTACAAATGTTTTTCCAATATGGTCCTAGAGATTCACTGTGCATGAGGTATTCCCCCCCCCCCCCCCATCTTTAAATAATAGAAAAAAACAAAGATTAATTTAAATTTCACCATTTGTTAACACCATTTTTTTTAAAATACAGTTTGCAGTAAAATAACTGAAAAGACCAGTAATGTCATGTTAATTTTCAGAGTTTTCCATTTATATCATCTTACATACTACCATGCTTCTTTATACAGTTCATCCAAACACTTATCACATTGTTTCTTTCAAACAAATGACACTCACATTTACAAAGAATTAAAATTACATTTTTAAAGGAACACGTTATAAAAAATTATCATCATTCATTGTGCCGTATTTCAGTCCAAAATACGATCAGCCAGGAATATCAAGAGAACTTTAAACTGCGCTTCTACAAACACTGCAAAATGTTTGGCTTACCACCTTTTATTCACTCCTTGAACTCCAACTAAACACCCACCAAAGAAGTATTTGGAGACTACAACACGGTGGTTTATCCTTAAAAAAAAAAAAAATCACGTGAAGGATGCTTTCATGAAACACTTCCCAAAATGAGTACATTTGTCAAACTCTACACCTGTAGTTGTCTTTCAGTCATGAAAATTAGTTTTTTTTATTTAAACATTGAGTCTATTTGAAAGACTTTTCATTGGTGTCAAGTCTCGGGTGGCAATCATCAAAAAAGCCCTTCCCACACTATGCACTTATATTACTTATATTTAACTCAGTTCTTTTGAAAGAAATCACTTCTCCCACTTCTCCAAAAAACATTTATAGGGCTTTTAAGCGGTGTGCATAGACACCGGGGTTTATTATTTTTTTACCAGGATGTGTCCGAAAACACTACAGCCAAATGCAAGCCCCCCCCACCTCCCCCCTGTTAAAAAACATGTTAAATTCAATTCATATCACCTAAATGCTTGCTTGCAGTGCTATAATAACTAATTTAGCCATGACAAAACCACATGATCGGCGCATATGGCTGTGAATACACACGTTAAATTTTCTATAAAGACTTTTCGATATAAACACACCCGGCGGTTTTTCATTGGTGTGAAGCATCTTGTGTAAATTTAATGCACTTGTTTGGAAAAATTTGTCATTTTTCACCTGTATGAATTCACAGGTGGATATTTAAATTAGATATTTTGGAAAAGTGCTTCCCACTGAGGACATTCGTCGGGTTTTTCCACCTGTATGAATTCTAAAATGCCCTTTTAAATCAGATTTGGTATTAAAACATTTCTCACACTGTGTGCACTTGTATGGCTTTTCACCTGTATGAATTCTCAAGTGTTTAGTTAAAACATATTTTGCATTAAAACACTTCTCACACTGAGTACACTTGTGTGGCTTTTCACCTGTATGAATTCTAGTATGTATTTTTAAACCAGATTTTGTGTTAAAACACTTCTCACAGTGGGTACACTTGTATGGCTTTTCACCTGTATGAATTCTCTGATGGGTATTTAAAACAGATCCAGTGGAAAAGCTCTTCCCACACTGTATACACTTGTAGGGGTTTTCACCTGTATGAATTCTCAAATGTACATTTAAATGAGATTTGGTATTAAAATACTTTTCACACTGTGGACACTTGTACAGGTTTTCACCTGTATGATTTCTCAGTGTACTTAAATCGGATTTGGTATTACCAACAGTATTAATTTGTCCTTTATTTCTATTAATTATTTTAGGGTTTTTACTTGAATTATTTATCATGGGTTCAATTATCATATTTGTTCTCTGATCACTTAAATGTTTGTTGCTTCTGTTTGTACTTTTCTTGGCAATCCTGATCTCATTATTTATGTCACAGTGTTGATTTAAGTCCCCACATTGGGTCGGCAGATGATTCATTTCTTCTTTTTTACAGTTTGGGTTTGGCTCTCCTGCACATTGCCATGGTTCAGTCTGATCTTTGCGATCAACACCAGCTCCATTCATCACATTATTCATGAGATCACTCACTAAACTTTCACTGGATTCACACTTAATTTTATCAGATTTAATATGAACACATGTAATATGCTGCAAGTCACTGATGTGTTCTGCCATAAGGTATCCTCCATCATCAGCCTCTGTTTTGATTTGGCCAGGATGCAGATGGGTTACATATCCCAGCTCTGTAGTTTTGAGGCTCTCTGTCTTAATAAGGTCCCCAGTGTGGGTGGAGACGGGATCAGTTTCTGTTTTAATCAGTGATATGTGTGTGTGGTGCACATCACTGACCCCACTGTGTGCTGTAACACACTCTGGCTCCAGTGTGTCGAGTCCTGGTGCAGCACGCTCTGTCTCTGACTCTGCCATGTGGACAGACTCCAGTCCACTGAGTTCCTCTTCTTTCTGTCTGATCCTGTGCTGCTCAGTGAGCTCTGGTAGTGTTGTCTCAGTGTCGCGTCTCAGTGTCGCGTCTCAGACAGACTCCTGCCTGCATTATACTGCTGCTCAAAGGTGTGCAGATGTGCAGCTTCTGGAAACAGAGGAAGGGCTTTAGCATTCATAAAACAGGACTTAATGCAACAGCCGACATTCTTGGCACTCGGCAGTCCTGCAGGTGCCTGACTGATGATTGTGGTAATTACCACTTAATTCTGCTATCAATATACGCTACTAAATATGAAATAATAAACAATCCTACCATTTTATGCCCATAGATGTCCCTTTCAAGATTCAGTGGTCCTTTATTTTCTTGAAAAATCAGTTTGAGTAATAAAAACACCGCCTGCTGTTAAAGTCTTCACACATTAGTTAACTTTGGTTTGATTGACAATTGTATTTAATCCAATGCAGGACATTATAAGCTTCCCAAGCTTATAATGTCTAACTGTCTAACTGGACGCTTGGAACAATAAAGGACGACCGAGTGCAACAGAAACAGTTTCTCCAGACTCGTTTTCCTATTGAACTATTTCCTATTTTTATATTGTTGGGTGACAGACATCAGAGGATATAAAGCATAAAGGATATGCAACCAAATATTAAATATGATGATTTATTTAAGTTTGTCAATTTATCCATTTACTTTTCATCCCCTAAAATGAGGGGGACTGTGTATAAAAAGGGCTACAATTGCTACCCAATTCACCAGATAGATGTAAAAACCCTCAAATTAAAGCTGAAAGTCTGCACTTCAACCTCATAGTCACTGTTCAATTTAAAATCCAATGTTCTGGAGAACAGAGCTAAAACAACAAAAATTGTGTCACTGCCCGAATACTATCCGTCCCCACGGTATGTTGTCAGGGAAGTGAGGATTAAGTAAAATGTGTTTATTTTCGAAGCCAGCAGTTCCAACAGTTAATGTTCTTGTTAAAAATGTTCAGCGTTCTGAAAAGAAAACAAGTGGTATTGCGTGCTGAAACTCCTGACTCTACCTACGCTGCTGAAACTCTTGACTCTACCTACGCTGCTGAAACTCCTGACTCTACCTACGCGGCTGAAACTCCTGACTCTACCTACGCTGCTGAAACTCCTGACTCTATACCTTACGCTTAAAAACATTATGTGATATGAGACATCTGTGAGGCAAAGTTATTATTTTCAAAACGATAAAATGTGTTAAGATAATATGGTAGTGCGCTAGGCTGTTAACCCCATCAATGCCAATATCCCACGGTCCTTTAAACATATTTACTGCAGCCATATTCCTTATTCCATGCAGGTTTGTTTGAATTTGAGTTCAACTTGCAAGATAGGGACTCTTAAGTTTAGACATTGAAACCCCAATTTTAGTGCCTTCTGGAAATGGACTTGCCCGTCAATGTGATCGTCTGGTTTGTGAACCACCCTTCCTTTGTGTGAGCCAGCCTTCCTCCATGCTTGCTAAGCACGAGACCTTCCTCTATGCTTTCTCAGCACGAGATATCCGACAGTATGCAAACCTCGGAGGAGATTGAGGGGGAGCTCTCAAAATGGGTGATTCTACTTGTAATTGTCTGCATGTTCCTACAATTGAAAAATGTAATATAAAAAAATATATATACATATTTATAGATATGAAATCTTTTTTGTTTGTTAAATATATGGGCTATAGGCTAAATGTTTAGCTTACATTTCATAATCAATGGCAGCGCGTTCTCAAAATCTATAAAGCAATTTGCTCACATTAGACGGTTACATTTTTTTCTAAAGACCAATTATTTGAGTGTTTTTCCACCACTGAGACAACGTCCGAAAGATATACAATTAATTGTCGTTTAAACTAAACGAACAGATGACACTAAAGAGCATTCACACAAATAACTATTCTTGTACACACTTTTTCAGACTCCACCTTGATTAGCCAAATATATATAGTATGTTCTTGCTTTTTATTTTCTATTTGGTTTTGCTATTTCATAGCTTAGAATGTATAGCTGACTGTATTCTGTATTCTGTTGACTACTAGCGATAGCTCCTATGTTGTGAGAAAGTTGTGCTTCGTTGGATTTGCTTTGTAGATTGTGTCTAAGACCTTCAATATGCACTAATTGTACGTCGCTTTGGATAAAAGCGTCTGCCAAATAAATGTAATGTAATGTTGTAGGCTACTGTGGTTTCACACACACCCTAATGAAAAAATACCTAAGGATTCCTATCATACTCTATAGTGAATCCTATAGTCACGTATAGTATTTTATATACCCTATAGTTCGCCTAATGTATTTTTATTTTTTAAAAGTATTCCTATAAGATCATATAATAGTCTGAAGTAGCCTTGTTTGTCCTATAGAGATTGCTATGGGAAATCTTACAGGAATTGTCCCAAAATATCGTAAGAATTCTATAGGAATCCTATAGTACTTTTTCGTAAGGGCAGTTTTTAGCCGCATATTTAACTCCTTGTATCTTATTGACCAGCTCGAGCTCTTTGAGAAGTAACGTTGGGTCAGCCCCGCCAGTACCTACGAAGTTTTCCAACTCTTAAAATTATACAATCACGAGCGCTTCGACTGCCATATTACCAGATATCGTGTCCTTACATTAATGAAATGAAAGTAATCCGAAGCGGGTAAAACTAACAGTACTGTTAACGCATCAAGATTATGGGGGGGAAAAACAATTTACCCCTATTCGTTGATGATTCAACTTCAACTCGGTCGTTTTCTTTAACTTGATGTAAATTACATAGTAATTTCTCGGCGGTGAATGATACCTCGTGCGTGTTAAAGCTGCGTGAAAGCGTAGCCCAGGATAGAGTTCAGTAGAGCAGTGGTACCAGCATCTCGTCCTGGGGTCCCCAGTGTGCTGGTTTTCGTTCCAACCACAATAGCAATCCCAGAAGATGTAATTTTTTCTTAATTAGGTGGTTTTCATGTTTAGAGAAATTATTTACCCTGTTAAACCACATTACGCCAGAAATAGCCAGCTATACATGCGATGTAGAACAACAAACTTCCCATGTTAACGTTGGGCTGTATGACGCAGGCCTTCTTCTTTTTTTTTTTCTTCTTCTTATTCTTATTCTTATTCTTATTCTTATTCTTATTCTTATTCTTCTTATTCTTCTTCTTCTTCTTTTATTTTATGGCGGTTGGCAAACAACTTTAGTGGTGCATTTACCGCCACCCTCTGGTCTGGAGTGTGGACTGGGAATCATTAATACCCTTGCTTAATAAATTAAATAAAATTCTTAAATACCAATAATACAATTTAAGTTCATATTAATAATTAAAACTCATATTCTATTTATTAAGCCTGTTGAATGTAAATACTCCAACAGAAATGTAATACATGTATCCCCTGTTGATTGTTTCAAAATTCTGTATATATTAAGTTGTGTCCCCACTTCATGTAGCTTGGTTTTTAGTCTCTCTCTCTGTCTGACATATTTTATGCAGCTGTACACTACATGATTTACTGTTTCTTGTTCCCCACACAATTCACATCTGCCATCTCCATGTTTGTTTATCAGGAAAAGTGTACTATTTAGACCTGTGTGTCCTAACCTTAACCTTGTGATAACCCTGTCTTCCTTCCTATTTCCCCGTTCAGATTGTGTATTTCCAACCAATGGTTTTATTCTAAATAAATGCCGACCTTTACTTTCCCTGGTCCATTCCTCTTGCCATCTCTTTTTAATTTCATTTTTAATAACCCCTTTTACCTCTGCTTTACTGATTTTAACATCTATCTGTATATGGTCTGCCTTTAATGCATTTTTTGCAATTCTATCTGCTTCCTCGTTCCCTTTAACTCCCACATGAGCAGGTACCCATACAAATCTAACACTTATTCTTAATCTTTGTATTCTGAATAGTGTCTGAAGAATTTCAAATAAAATGTCCTGTCTGCTACTGGAATTAAAAGACTCCAAACTCATTAAAACTGCATACGAGTCTGAGCAGATGACCACCCTTTCTGGTTGAGCTTCTTCTACCCATTGTAATGCTATTACCATAGCCATCATTTCGCTTGTAAATACAGATAAGTCATTGGGTAATCTTTTTCCCTCCTTAATGCCTAACTCTGGGATGACAAAAGCAGCTGAAACTCTTCCTGAATTTGGATCTTTTGATCCATCTGTATATATTCTTAAAAATCCATAAAACCAATTGCTAATATGTTCATTCACTATTCCATCATACTTATTCCCCTTCTGTTCATCTCTTTTTTTGTTATGGAGCTCAAAATTTACCATTGGTTGTGGCAATAACCAAGGAGGTATAGCTGGAAGAACTACTGTTGGGCTGTATTTCTTATTTAAAATCCCCATCTCGCTTGCCTTCTCCTTCGCATTCCACCCAAAACTTTTGGTGTTCCCTTTTTCGTGCTCCCAACATGGTTCAGTGACATTTTTTTTTCACTTTTTTGTGACATTGCAGATTCGCCCAATATGTCATCATTAGCTGTTGCCTTCTCAGTGTTAATGACATTTCCCCCATCTCCACTTGCAAGGCCGACACTGAAGTACTTTTAAATGCTCCACAACACATCCTAAGTGCTTGTGCTTGAATCACTTCTAATTTTTTGAGTAAGGTTTTTGAGGCTGACCCATATGCCACACATCCATAATCGATCACTGATCTTATTAGTCCCATATATATTGTTTTCAAAGATGTCCTATCTGCTCCCCAGTCCTTACCAACCAAACATCTCATTACATTCACTACTTTTTTACTTTGTTATTACCTTATCAATATGAATACTCCATGTGAGCCTCGTATCGAACCACATACCTAAAAATCGAACCACATTCACCCTCTAATTTCTTCCCCAATCTTTTTGCGTGTAAAAAAAGGCAATGTTTTTTTTCCCACAGAGAACTTAAATCCCCACTCTAAGGACCATTGCTCCACTATTTTAATAGCCTCTTGTAGTTTTTTCAGTATATATGATTTACATTCCTTCCTCTCTTCCATAAAGCCCCATCATCTGCAAATAATGATCTCCCTATCCCTTGTTCCACCTTCGAGTACACATCATCAATCATTATTGAAAATAAAAGGGGACTAATAACACTTCCCTGTGGGGTTCCATTATCCACCAGAAAGCAAGACGAATACTTTCTTCCCACTCTCATTTGAATTGACTGATCCAGTTATACATCCTTCCTACAATTCCTAATCTATTCATTTTAATTAGCAACCCATCCTTCCACATGAAATCATAAGCTTTTTCTATGTCGAAAAACACAGCTACTACCACCTCCTTATTTATTTGTGCTTTTCTAATTTCTGATTCTAGACATAAATTACGTTTATCCCGCCAGGCTATAACAAGTCATAACATGTAACATGTCCTGGCAGATGAGCTGGAGACTAATGCCTGCTGTCCTTATTCACTCCCCGTTGCCGTGAGAGTAACCACAGCACTGCACTTTTTTGCCAGTGGGTCTTTCCAACATTCCAACTTAGTTCAATTGGAGGCACATCCCAATCTGCCGTAAATTCGGCCATACATGCAGTTACCACAAGCCTAGTCCGACATACCAACGAATACATCCAATTCCCCATGACACCTGCCAGCCAAGAAAGGGTGAAACAGGAGTTCATTGCGAAGTTTTCCCTGGGGTTCTCGGTGCCATCCATTGCACGCAGTAGAGAACGCTCAGGTTTATGTGAACCGAAAGGAAGCCCACTCCATCAACACCCAGGTGATTTGCGATGCTACGTGTAAGATTACACACGTATTCAGAAATTATCCTGGATCAAGCCATGACTCCTTTATATCGGCCAACTCTGTCATTCCTGCAGTCTTTCAGGGGGACCCCCCCCCCCCCCCCCTGGAGGGGTGTCTGTCAGGGGACAATGGCTATCCATTTTCATTCAATCGAAAACTCACAAGAACACGCATTGTAATAGAGAGGAAATTTGGAGTGCTTGAAAATGTGGATAAGTCAGGTGGAACATTACAATATACCCCTCAGAAGGCCGGAACATTCTTTGTGGCGTGTTGTGTTGCATAACATTGCCAAAAGCCATGGATGTCTCCCACACGTAGAGGAGGACACATTACAGGACTTCAGAAGGCGTGATGCCGAACTGCATGTGCTGATGCCAGTTAACCCAGACACACCTGTAGCATCACGGGTGAGAAGAGATCAGTTGGCGGAAGAGCCGCTTCATTTATAGCCTGGTAAGCAACCGGAATGGTTTTTTTTTTTATAGAAAAGAAAGTTCAACATTGTCCCGTGAATATTGCATTTATTCGAAAATTGTAAAGCACATTAATGCATTTTTAACCAATGTTTTTCAACATGGTCCAGGGAACTCATTGTGTATGACGGCTTTTTACATGTCAAAAAACAAAGATTGATTCAAATTGCACCAGTAATAGGAAATTCATATTTTAAATGAAAGCAGGTTTACATACTTTCAGCGACTAAAACCCCGCTGATTTTACCTGGTCCTCCATAACTGAACAAAAGTAGGCCATTTTAGAGAACTAAGAAAAATAAACAGAACAACCAAACACTGCACTCTTAAGAGACTGCTCTTCTTCCTCCTCGGGTCCGCAGGCGGGCGGCACCACGACGGGTCCGGCCACGGGAGGGTCCAGGAGCAGCAGGGGGCAGTGTGCGCGTAATGGATCGGGTGGACGGAGGAGATACAGTGGTCGGAGGAGGAGGTGCTGCAAGAACGAGGCGCTCGACTGCCTCAGCGAGCCTTCCCAGATTGTCCGCGATGCGTGCGATGGGCTGCAGCAAAACCTGCATGCGGCACAGGCGGGTATTCACGCGCCCAATACTCCGCCTGACCGCGCCCAATTCCCTCTCCAGCATGTGGAACCCGGCTTGCTGGAGTTCCAGGAATGGGTGGTCCTCCTGCTGGGTGGTGTTCCCGCGTTGTGATCTGGGTCGGCTTGTCTCTCCTGTCGACCTCAGAGCTGCTGGTTCCTCTGTCTCTGCTCCCTTCACCACTGGGCCTACCCCCTGCTCCCGCGCACTGGGTCCGGCCTCAGGCTCTTCGGCCAATGGAGCTGCATAACATGTACATTTGATTTATTATATGGCTTTGTTACAGGACAAACAAATAAACGATTTTCACAACAAGCTTGCGTGGTTTGGAACGCTCTGCCAGACCATCTGAGGGTCCCCCAGACTGTTGATACTTTCAAGCGAGGCCTAAAAACACACCTTTTTACTAAAGCCTTCTGCTGAAAGTATTGTCTGTGTTTCCCCTTATTATTTAACATTTTTATTGTATACATGTCATTTGTTTTGTTACTCTGTAGCACTTTGAGATTGCTAAAATGTAAAGTGCAATACAAATATAATTTATTATTATTATTATTATTATTGTGTAGGCTATGCATGGTTTGTACACATTGTGTAGGCTATGCGTGGTTTGTACACATTGTGTAGGCTATGCGTGGTTTTTACACATTGTGTAGGCTATGCGTGGTTTGTACACATTGTGTAGGCTATGCGTGGTTTGTACACATTGTGTAGGCATATGCGTGGTTTGTACACATTGTGTAGGCTTTGCGTGGTTTGTACACATTGTGTAGGCTATGCTTGGTTTGTACATATTGTGTAGGCTATGCGTGGTTTGTACACATTGTGTAGGCTATGCGTGGTTTTTACACATTGTGTAGGCTATGCGTGGTTTTTACACATTGTGTAGGCTATGCGTGGTTTGTACACATTGTGTAGGCTATGCGTGGTTTGTACACATTGTGTAGGCTATGCGTGGTTTGTACACATTGTGTAGGCTATGCGTGGTTTGTACACATTGTGTAGGCTATGCGTGGTTTGTACACATTGTGTAGGCTATGCGTGGTTTGTACACATTGTGTAGGCTATGTGTGGTTTGTACACATTGTGTAGGCTATGCGTGGTTTGTACACATTGTGTAGGCTATGCGTGGTTTGTACACATTGTTTAGGCTATGCGTGGTTTGTACACATTGTTTAGGCTATGCGTGGTTTGTACACATTGTGTAGGCTATGCGTGGTTTGTACACATTGTGTAGGCTATGTGTGGTTTGTACACATTGTGTAGGCTATGCGTGGTTTGTACACATTGTGTAGGCTATGCGTGGTTTGTACACATTGTGTAGGCTATGCGTGGTTTGTACATATTGTGTAGGCTATGCGTGGTTTGTACACATTGTGTAGGCTATGCGTGGTTTTTACACATTGTGTAGGCTATGCGTGGTTTTTACACATTGTGTAGGCTATGCGTGGTTTGTACACATTGTGTAGGCTATGCGTGGTTTGTACACATTGTGTAGGCTATGCGTGGTTTGTACACATTGTGTAGGCTATGCGTGGTTTGTACACATTGTGTAGGCTATGCGTGGTTTGTACACATTGTTTAGGCTATGCGTGGTTTGTACACATTGTGTAGGCTATCAAGGTATTGACATCATTGCATTACCTTGGACACCAACCTGTACCCCCCCAAATCCCTCAATACTTTCAGCACTGAGGGTAGAGGCAGCGATGTCCTCCGCTGGCATCAGATCCTCACTGGCCGTAGGTGGTACTCCTCCCGTTCGCGTGTGTTGGCTTCGGTGAGCGGCGAACTTTTGTTTCCACCGTCTCCTGACATCATTGTACCGCTTACGGCATTGTGTGGCTGTTCTTGTGATGCCAGAAAACGAGGATATGCTTACTGCTACCTCATCCCATGCCTGCTTCACCTCCGGGAGCTGAGGTGGAACCCTGCGGTTCCCGTAGATTTTTGCCTCACGCGCTTTAACCTCACGCACAAGCAGGTCTGTTTCCTCAGCTGTAAATCGTTGTTTCCGTGGATGGAAATCCGCCATTGTAATAGCAATCTGCCAAGGTGCGGACGCAGGTGGCTTTTAAAGGGAATGGGATATGACATTTTGATTGGTTTATTGCATGTCATGCCCAAGACACACCTATAATTAATGAAGAGACTAGGTTCAGCCTATTTGCACATTGCGCCGTGCTTAGCGCCCAAAAAACACGCTGTTAAAATAGCAAAAGTGGACTTGGACACGCTCTAAATGGACTTCACGCCATGTGCTTAGACCAAGCGCCAAGATCGCCAAGAATAAGTGATTGAGCCCTTGGTAACTGATTGCACTTTAGAGCACGTGAACTTTGCTAGCGCACACTCAAGAAATAGAAGTTCAATATACCGGCTCCAAATGTCAAGCAACGTGTGGAAGAATTTTGAGAAACTTAATACTAACGAGGCAAAATGTCTGTTTTTTTAAAGTTGTAAATTAATTTAGCAGAAAAGAATAGGCTACTATAATTGCGACGTCAATGGCTACCACTAGGGGGCAACTGTGGATAGGGACAAGGGGTAGCCTAATAATGAACGCGAACCCATAGTTTTGTTATTCCAGGATATAAAGAAATATAGCCCAGCTATAATTACAAAACAAGCTCGAATTTTTAGAGAAAGTTGCAAGTATATTAGATGCCTTCGCTTCTCTTACCAACTCGTAGCCTACGGCTGAACATCCCTCATTTCACAATGGTAGCCTTGCGTATATTTGCCGATGTGTCTTTGCTTAGACATTTCTGCATAACACACGTTACTTTATTTCCAAATTTCTCCGTTTTGGGCATTCACTCCCAAAACCCTCGACCCTCTGGGGCGGGTATATGCATCGTGGTACAGTTAGTTATAGCCAGCATTAATACTTCTCATGGTTCAGGTAGATGGCCGAAGTTACAAAGCAGCCATAATTTTGTACAGATAATATGTTGCTTTTATTAATAAAACTTCTTTGAAAAACAGTTTGTTGTTATTGATATTCAAGAATATCAGCAAATAGTAGGCTAGTGGACAATGCCATGGTGCTGAAAGGTAATTTTAAATAGCATATTGATGCCGGTAGCCTGTAAACCAATAAGTAGGGTCGCACATTTAATAATAGCCTACTAGAACGCCCCTGGTTTTCGAGACGGGATTTCCCGGGAAACCCGGGAGCAAGGCGTTAGAATACCGGGTTTAAAAATAGCTAATTTTCTGGAAAAGTAAACACTACTTCTCACACTGTACACTTGTGTGGCTTTTCACCTGTATGAATTCTCTTATGACAATTTAAACTAGATTCAGTGGAAAAGCTCTTCCCACAATGTATACACTTGTAGGGTTTTTCACCAGTATGAAGTCTCAGGTGTACATTTAAGTCATATTTTCTACTAAAACACTTCTCGCACCGTGTACACCTGTGTGGCTTTTCACCTGTATGAATTCTCAGTGTGCTTAAATCAGATTTGATATTATCACCTGTATTAATTTCACCTTTATTTCTGTGAATTGTTTTCTTTTGAAAGAAATTTAAAAACTTGGGTTTTTACTTTAATTAATTATCATGGGTTCAATTATCGTATTCGATCTCTGACAGTTTAAATGTTTGTTGCTACTCTTTGTACTTTTTTTTGACAATTCTGGTCTCATTATTCTCATTGTTTATGTTACAGTGATGATTTAGGTCCCCACATTGGGTCAATAGATCATTAAATTCTTTTGGGTTTGGCTCTCCTGCACATTGCCATGGTTCAGTCTAGTCTTTGTGAACAACGCCAGCTCCATTCATCACAGTATTCATGACATCACTCACAAAACTTTCCCTGGATTGACACTTAATTTTATCAGATTTAATATCAACAGATTTAATATCCTGCAGGTCACTGATGTGCTCTACCTTAAGGTATCCTCCATCATCAGCCTCTGTTTTGATTGGGTCAGGATGCAGATGGGTTGCATATCCCAGCTCTGTAAAGTCAAGGCTCTCCGTCTTAATGAGATCCACAGTGTGGGTGGAACCCAGATCAGTTTCTATTTTAATCAGTGATGTGTGTGTGTGTAAACCACTGACCCCACTGTGTGCTGTAACACACTCTGGCTCCAGTGTGTTGAGTCCTGGTGAAGCACACTCTGTCTCTGCCATGTGGACAGACTCCAGTCCACTGAGTTCCTCTTCTTTCTGTCTGATCCTGTGCTGCTCAGTGAGCTCTGGTAGTGTTGTCTCTGTGTCCCGTCTCAGACTCCTGCCTGCATCATACTGCTGCTCAAAAGTGTGCAGAAGTGCAGCTCCTGGAGGGAAACAGGGAAAGGGATTTAGCCTTAATCAAACAGGTCCTACTGCAGCAGCTGACACATTCTGTACACTCTGCAGTCCTGCAGATGCCTGACTGACGGCCGTGGTAATTATACCACTTCATTCTACTATCAATATCTGCTACTAAATATGAAGTAAATAAGCAATCCTACCATTCATTGTACGGACATCAGTGTCCTTTTCAAGATTCAGTGGTAATTTTTTTTTCTTGGACAATCCGTTTGAGAAATAAAAACCCCGCCTTCATTCTGGTTTGATTGACCATTTTTGTTATCCAATAGAGGACATTATGAGCTACTCAACAGTGTTTTACATCTCTCATCTGATGCTTAAAACAATAAAAGACGACCAAGTGCAACAGAAAGTTTTAGTTTCAACAGTCAACACCCTTGTTAATTTTCAGCGTGCTGAATACTGAAAACAAGTGGTATTGCGTGCTGAAACTCCTGACTCTACCTACGCTTAAAGACATTATGTGATATTGGACAGCTGTGAGGCAAAGGTATGATTTTCAGAAGGAGAAGAAATTAGTTGAGCTAATTGGGCAGTGAGCTACTGTTAACCCCATCAATGCCAATAGTCCATTTTACTATAAACATATTTACTGCAGCCATATTCTTTATTCGACGCAGGTTTGTTTGAATTTGAGTTCAACTTGCAAGATATGGACTCTTAAGTTTAGACAATGAAACCCCAATTTTAGTGCTTTCTGTAAATATACTTGCCGTCAATGTGATCGTCTGGTTTGTGAACCACCCTTCCTTTTGTGTGTGAGCCAGCCTTCCTATATGCTTGCTAAGCACGAGACCTTCCTATATGCTTGCGAAGCACGAGATATCCGACAGTATGCAAACCTCGGAGATGGATGGGGAGCTCTCAAAATGGGAGATTCTACTTGTAATTGTCTGCATGTTGCTACAATTTAAAAATCGAATTAATATTAATATAAAATAATATAATATATATCAAGTTATATATTACATAATTTAAATATATATAGGTTATAGGCTATATGTTTAGCCTACGCAAAAAATGGCAGCGCTTCCTCAAAATATGATGAATAGATATTCTTTACTTGGCTAACTGCGATAAAAAGCTAGATAGCAATTTGCTAACGTTGTCATAAAATTTCTTCTTACCGTGAAATTCGCCGACCTGTTTACAATTTGGGACAGATGTTAAGGTGAATCTACCACCACGGCGGCAGTTTCGCCACAAGTCAGCAATTATATCGGGAAATGCCCTTTTTGAAAACAAAAAAGGAATGAAAATAAAAGTCTGGCTAGTCTGTTACTGCATACCAGGGTTTGCCAAAGCTGCATCATAGCCATCATAGCACGGAAACCCTTTAAAAAACAAACAAAATAAAAACCGTAGGCTACACATAGCTATGGCTATGATAACTGTCTCGACTAAACAGGCCACTTTTTATTTCATAAAACTGAAAAGTAAGCTAAAGCTAAATATCTAGTGAGCACATGTGGCTTACACTAGACTAAGCTTAGGTTAGCCTCCTACTTCACAATTTTAAAGTATAAACTTTGAAGTTTTTTATTATTATTATTGTTTATTTATATATGTATTTTACTAGCTACATGCCGAAATATGCCTTTCTAGATGGTTACTTCATATAGAAAGTCATTTTAAAAAATTCTAAAGATAAATTATTTCAGTGTTTGTCCACCACTGAGATTAACATCCCAAGATTGACTTTTAGGATATGTTAAACTAAACGAACAGATGACACTAAAGAGCCTTCGCGCAAATAGCTGTTCTTGCACAGTGCTGTGGTTTCACACACAGTTTCCTCACCACAGATAACATTATTTCGCGGCATATGTAACTCATTGTAATCGTATTGACCATTACAACAAAAGCCTTGGTAACACATGCCCTGTAGCCTACAACTATAACTTTTAGATATATTTTTAAGGTTTTTTTTTAAATTATGTTTTTTGCTTGTATTTGCCTCTGCCACCTCATACAAATCTTTTTTTTTTTTTTTTGATGGATAGAAAAGAGCCCAGCTCTGTGCTATCCCAATAGGAAACATGGCTTACAAGTAAAAGTAGCCTAAAAGCGACCAGCTCATTAACGTTGGGCCAGCTTTCAAACAAAGTTTGGGTAAGCTTTCAAACTCCAAAATTAACTGTACAATCACGAGCGCTTTGGCTACTGCCACATTACCAAACAGACATCGTGTGCTAACATTAACGAAATGAAAGTAAGATCCAAAGCGGTTAAACAAAAATAGCAGAACCGTTAAAGCATAAAAATGATGGAAATAAAAAACTTACCCCTATTCAATGATGATTCTACTTCAACTCAGTCGTTTGTTTAACTGTATGTAAATTACACAGTCAATTCTCAGCGGTGAATGATACCATGTGCTTGTGAAATCTGTGTGAAAGCGTAGGCCTAGGCTACGATAGAGTTCAGTAGAGCAGTGGTTCCAACATCTCGTCCTGGGGTCCCCAGTGTGCTGGTTTTTGTTCCAACCACAATTGCAATCCTAGAATTGAAAAGGTAACTACACCCATGATCACATTTTTTTCCGCTATGACCGTGTTTGTATGCCTACCTTATAATGAAACTTATTCATGTATTTCGTTATTTCAACAATTCTGAAATAATATTGTAGGCATAAGAAACTGGTAGAAAAGCGTCTTTGTGCTGCCTCTAATGGTTGAAATGTCCTTTCTGCATCCCACACTGACCCCGCCCCTATCATGATGTCAGAGTACCTTTTTGGAGGTACCTCTACATCATATGAATTATTAAAGATTTATGTGCCATTTACTTTAGTAAAACGGTTGTTGCTTGATGAAGGAAAAAATGCATATTCAGTGTTCTTTGGCATGAAATGATTCAACTTGACGAATTAAACTTACCATGTACAAACAAAGTGCAATTCACAGAAGTACTGACCAGGGACCAGTTTTCCAAAAGCGTCTTAGAGTTAAAATAATCTTAGAGTGCTTTGTAATGTATTTGTGCCTTATTAATTCAATATTTAAATTTTAAATTATTCAAATTTACTGACATTCCATAGAAAAAATAATAAAATGATAAGGATTAAGACAAAAAACAAATGACGAAAAACAAACAAACAACGAAAGTAATATAAAAACAAAATAAGCTAAGATGCTCTTTATTCTCAGATCCTTTTGGGAAAAGGAGCCCAGCACACAAAAATAATGGAATTCCAGGTTTCCTACCAGTAGTGAAATATGACTTACTATTACCCATTATATATTGAGGAAATATAACAGAATTTATTTTATTTTAAAAGTGAAGTTTGCATTTTATGCAAATGTGATATTGATATTCATTCAAGATGGACATAGCTGATTGTGCATCATCATGTTGCCATTACATTACATTCATTTAGCAGACGCTTTTATCCAAAGCGACGTACAGTAAGTGCATACAGAAGGTCATCAAAGTAACTACAGAACAGATAAGAAAGCACATTCTTCCCATACAGTAGCAGCTATCCCTAGTAATGAACACAACGCAGTTCACAGTGAACTGGGTAAATCAGCTATAATACAATTCTATTCTAAATATTATAAACTAGAATACCTTGAATACAGAGTTCAACAAGAACACATAACATGAGGTCGTAGATAAGTATTAGTCCAGGTGGAGTCTGAAAAGGTGCGTTTTCAGGCCACGACGGAAAGTAGGCAGGGTTGGCATGGAACGTAGGGGAATGGGAAGTTCGTTCCACCACTGGGGAGCTAGGGTGGAAAAGCTCCGCAGTCGGGACGGAGGGGGGAAGTGCAAGTCGCCCTGCAGTAGATGAGCGAAGTGGTCGAGCAGGAACATAGTTCTGGATCAAGTCCTGCAGGTAGACAGGGCCTGTCCTATTAGCTGCAGTGTAGGCCAGGGTCAGAACTTTGAACCTGATCCTGGCTGCAACTGGCAGCCAGTGGAGTGACCTCAACAGGGGGGTGACATGTGAAAATTTTGGGAGGTTGAACACAAGCCGGGCAGCTGCGTTCTGGATCAGTTGAAGAGGCAGGATGGCGTAGGCCGGTAGGCTTGCGAGCAGGGAGTTACAGTCATAGTGCCATAGTGTTTCCAATTCAATTGTATGTGTATTGCGCGCTTTACAGAGAACTCTCAAAGACGTTGTACAGAAAAACAAAAACTGAATTGTGAAAAAACCAAGCCTGCACCGCAAATACCAATCAAGGTAAAAAAAAAAAACTCCCCAGTGGCGAGAAAAAACTCCCCTTTGGAAAGAAATCTCGAAAGGAACCTGGTTAGAGAGGGAGCCCATCCTCCGTTGGCCAGTCCGGTTTAACGAAAGGTGGAATGGATGGTAACACAATGTAATGAGGGACCTATAGAATAGAATAACTTTTATTTTCCCGTTAGGGAACTTCAGTTGTAGCCACCAGCAACAACAAAAAAGACAGGATGTGTCCGAAATAGCCACGTGGTTAAAAATGATCCCTCTCAACATGAAAAGAGACAAGAGACTTAACAACTTTACAGAAATGTTACAATTCTGGGTTTGCAATTGCGGTTGGAAACCAGCGTACATATGGAAGCATATCCACGCCAAAATTCTAATGAAAATGCAAATCTGCGATTGCATTTCGTTTACATTCGATGTGCACAAAAACCATGACATAATTCAAATGAAAATGCAAAAGTCCATTTTACGTTTTCATTTTTTAAGTTAATGCACGCGCTTTATCTGACAATTTGAAAATGTTAATGCAAATCCATTTGACATTTAATGTTAATTCAATTCGCCATTTAATAGATCGTTTTCATGCTTTTGCGGCATAAGAGTGACATAATTCAAATGCAATGGCATTGCATCCGTTTACATTATAATTTCCGCGTGTTTCACGCAAAAACTCTGCCAAAATTACAAACTGAACACGCAAACTGTCAAAGAATGCCCATCAAAGCGAGGCCTCAAAGAAAGGGGCGTTATAGGCTACTCAGGGTTTCCGTTAACCGGTAGGCTAATTCCCTTCTTTTTTTTTACTGGCAAAACGTTCAAAATCGGACAAATTAAAATCTTGCCGGCCATAATGTCCGGTAAAAAATAATCCTAAACGGATTTATCATTTTATTAAAATAAATTACATTTCCACACATCCTTCTATTAAAAATGGCATCTATATAGCCTAATAAATTCCATTTTTACATATCCTTTTATAAAAAATATTTTAAAATGTAAAAAAAATATTAAATTATTGCTACTGAGTGTATTGCTTGCCTGAAGTGATTGATGTTATATCAGCATTTTAGAGAGATTAGTTAGGCTATTTCTGTAGCCTATTGCTGCCTTCAATTGCTCTTCGGAAACTCCTATTTCCCAGTTGCCAAATCGTAATTATGAGGTTGACGCATTCACATCTCATAAATCGGAATTGCCAGCAAACATGGATGTCTATCTCGAAAGTAAATGTTTATTTTGATCTTTTACCAATAAAAAAATACACGGAAAGCTGCTATCACTTTCTGCATGAGAAAGAGAGCCATTTATAAAGTATATTTTACTGGTTGTGTGCTGTGTGTGCCTGACCATCAATATGATAATCTGCTGCGTTGCGCTGCCTGGTTGCATTGCCATATGTGAATATGTCGTATTTTCTGCCATTTCAACTTGGGAACTGGGAAATATGAGCTCCGAGGAGCACTTGAAGGATAGAGAGGTAATAGGTCAGTGGTGAAACGTCACAACTCGGGAAGCAACATTTTCTCCGACTTTCCCACTTGTAATTACGCTACGACTTCGAGGTTCATTCAAGTGCAACTTCTATGTCGGAAACTGACTCGTATTTCCGATAATTCCGACAGCACCTGAATTCAGCGTATGTCTCTGGCTCCCCCCATGAGCTGATTATGTAGTTACGCCACTAAATGCAATGTCATTTTATATCTTCTTTTTTTTCATATGAAGTCAGTAAAATTAATTATTGGATTTGTTTCTGTGTCCACTAATAACACCGTAAAGACACAACCAGGTCTTGTTCCATCCACTGTCTATACTGCAGGTTTTTTATACCACCTCAAAGCTTACTTGCCAATGGGCCCATTCCTACCGTTTGGGTGGAGATAAAGGATAGGGTAGGTGTTCATAGGGAAGATATTGTCATACCTCTGTGAACAGCCATCATCATTAGGTGTGGCCATATACATGTGTTAAGTGCTGCTATATTGTTATCCAAATCTAGTTTGCATACCTATTTGAACAGACATCTCATCAGGTGGTGCAAACACAGCAAGCACACTGACAATCAATTGTTTTCATTGTAGCCAACAAAATAAAACCATGATTTAATTAGCCTGAAAAATATTCTCCCTGAAACTGTACTAAGAAGCTTGAAATCAACAAAGTCAATTACATTACATTACAGGCATTTAGCAGACGCTTTTATCCAGAGCGACTTACACAACTTTTTAGCATTTTAAAAAATATTATCCATTTATACAGCTGAATATACATGTATACTGAAGCAATTCAGGTTAAGTACCTTGCTCAAGGGTACAACAGCAGTGTCCTACCTGGGAATCGAACCGGCAGCCTTTCGGTTACAAGGCCAGTTCCTTAACCATTATACTACACTTCCCCAATTAGGGAGGATCTTGTTCCAGAAACATGATTCATTTTATTGAGGATAAATATCGATTACATTTAAGAGCATTAGCAATACCTATGACATATAAAAGGTGATGAAAAGGTGATGATTTAATGTGGAAGAATCGGTTGCCAATTAAAATGAAAAGATTAGGAATTTAAGAAAGGATGTTTAACTGGATTAAAGCCTTTATTCTTGTTCACTTAATCCAATTGAGTGGGAGAGAAGTATTCATCTTGCTTTTTGGTGGATAATGGAACCCCACTGGGAAGTGTTGTAAGTCCCATTATATTTTCAATTATGATTGATGACATACTCAAATGTAAGGTATAGGGAGAGCATTATTTGCTGATGATATAATCATATAGTGAAAAAACAACAGGAGGCTATCAGTAGAGTGGAGCAAATGTCCTTGGAGTGGGGATTTAAGTTCTCTGTGGAAGAAATATGAAAGTGAAATTGTACAGGAGAGATCTGGAGAGGGTGAAGGTGGGTAGATGTTTAGGGATGTGGTTCAATACTAGGCTCACATGGAGTACTACTATTGATAAGGTTATAAGTGTAAAAAGGTTGTAAATGTAATGAGATGTTTGGTTGGTAAGGATCGGGGAGCAGATAGAGCACCTGAAAGCAATATATATGGGACTATGAAGATCAGTGCTGGGCGGCACGGTGGTACAGTGGTAAGCACTGTCACCTCAAAGCAAGAAGGTACCGAGCCTGGCAAGCAAAATGAATGTAATCAACATCAGCTCCATTCAAAGTTTATTTGATTGAAAAAAAGTCCAAAACTTGGTCCAGCGAATAGTGCATTTATTTAAAAATTTTCAATCACATTAATACATTTTTACAAATGTTTTTCAAAGACGGTCCCAGGGATTCACTGTGCATCATTATACAATTAAAAAACAAAGATTCATTAAAATTTCACCATTTTCCAACACAATTTTTAACCCTCTTCTTCATTATTCACATTATTTTAAAAAAAAATTTTTTGTTTGCAGAAAAATAACTGAAAAGGCGAGTACTGTCAAGTTCATTTTCAGAGTTTGCAATTTTGTATTATCTGACAAAACCCTTCCCACACTGACAACATTTGTAGGGCTTTTCACCTGTATGAATTATCCTGTGGATAACTAAACCAAATTTGGTATTAAAACACTGCTGACACTGTTTACACTTGTGTGGCTTTTAAACTATGAATTCTCAAGTGTGTATTTAAAAAAGACATTAGACAAACACTTCTCACACTGTGTACGGGTTTTCACCTGTATTAATTCTAAAATGTATTTTTAAATCATGGTTGGTATTAAAACACTTCTCACACTGTGTACACAGGAATATCAAGAGAACTTTAAACTGTGCTTCTACAAACACTGCAAAATGGTTGGCTTACCACCTTTTATTAACTCCACCATTAACTACACACCGACCAAAGAGGTATTTGGAAACTACAACACAGTAGCGGTTTATCCTTAAAAAAATACATCATGTGAAGGATGCTCTCATGAAACACTTCCCAAAATGAGTACATTTGTCAAACTCTGCACCTGTAGAAGTTGTCTTTCGGTCATGAAAATAAAAAAAAGGCCTTCCCACACTGCACTTATATTATGGCAATTTAACTACGTACTTAGCGGACAAAAATCACTTCCCACACTGAATTTTATTAGGGCTTCTAAGATGTGTTTCATAGACACAGGGTTTATTATTTTATACCAGGATGTGTCCTAAAAAACTTCAGCCACAGGCAAGACCCCCCTCCCCCAATGTTAAAAGACATGTTGAATTAAATTCAGATCACCTAAATCTATCTTGCTTGCAGTTCTATAATAACTAATTTAGCCATGAGAACCCACATGATCGGCGCCTATGGCTGTGAATACACACGTAAAATTTTCTATAGAAACACATCGACATTGTACGGTTTTTCATGAGTGTGAAGCATCTTGTGAAAATTGAAAGCACTTGTTTAGTAAAAGCACCTCCACACAGAGAATGTGCAGGGCTCTTCATTTTTCACCTGTATGAATTCTCAGGTGGATAATTAAATTAGATATTTTGGAAAAGCACTCTCCACTGAGGACATTCGTAGGGTTTTTCACCTGTATGATTTCTCTGGTGGTATGTGCATACTTGTAGGGGTTTTCACCTGTATGAATTATCTCCATACTGAAAACACATAGGAATTTTTATGGAGTCAATATAGATTTGTTACAGTAAACGAGAAACAAATTGATTTCCTAAATCTGTGAGAGAATATTTTGGAATTGAGAATGATGGTAGAATAAACTTGTAAAGGCAAGCAAAGGATCAGAGAGCAAAAATTTAATATTTTACATAATAATACCAATATTTTGCATGTATAACAGCACCCTCGCTTGCGGTTCTCATTTCTTTGCTTTCAGGATTTTTGTCCCTGTATTGGCTCCATAGATTTTCACCTTCATTAATTCTCGGCTGAATATTTTAAAAATATATTGTATTAAGCCACTTCCAACACTGAATGCAATGGAGGGCTTTTCATCTGAATGAACAAGCTGGTGAATATTTGAATTAGATTTTGTAAAAGAAACCATTCCCAGACTGAGTACCCTTGGGGGGAATCTCACCTGTATAAATTCTCTGGTGGTGATTGAAAGCAATTGAGTGGGAAAAACACTTACCACACCTGATGACATTTGTAGGGCTTTTCACCTGTATGAATTTTCAGGTGTCTATTTAAAGAAGACATTACACTAAAACACTTCTCACACTGTGTACACTTGTACAGCTTTTCACCTCTATGAATTCTCAGGTGTCTATTTAAAGAAGACATTTCACTAAAACACTTCTCACACTGTGTACACTTGTACAGCTTTTCACTAGGGATGTGCGCGTTTAGTCGACTAGTCGATTAAACGTTGCTACCCTCGCTAGTTGGCACCAGAAATACTAGTCGGTTAAACATTATTTTTATTAATGTACACATTTAAATTACATATTGACAATTTGCACTGAAATGTCATGTTTTCCTGGTCAAATGTTGCTTTATTAAAACAAACGAGCATCCGTTACTAATGTTAACAACGCACCGATTAAACGAAATTTTTAAAATTTTTAAACGAAGGAAAAAAACAAAACGCTTTAGCCTGTTCGCCCTGCAAGTTAAACAAGCGAGATGGAAAGAGTAAGTAGGCCTATCGCGTTGTTGAATAGGCCAATAAAACTAATCTAATGTCACGTCGATCAGTAGGCCTAATTGTTATTTCTTTGTGGGCCTATTATTGGTAGTTTTTCTGATGACAGATTATTATTTTTTACTGTATTTGCTATGCGATCGCGTTCACCCAATGAAAATGCCGTTGTAATAAATCAGGCACGTTTCCTAAAAATGTTTTGTTACAATTAAAGTTGAATATTGTTTTCAATAAATGTTATTTGTTAACTTATATTTAGTGAGTTGTTGTCATGTTTTGTAGGATAATGTGCAATGTTCATAATGCAAGGCGCAAAGTGCCACACATTTCAGCCGCATTTAAAATACGATTTGGTTATTGAAGTATGTGATTAATGGTTTCAAATGGCTCTTATAATAAACGCAATATTTTTTCGGACAATGTTTAACCTTATAGATTCAATTGTGCTCAATTTTGACTGTTTTCTGAGTGCTTACTTTTAGACTAGTCGACTAGTCTAAGTTTAATTTCCGTTTAACCGTCAGGGAAATTAGTCGTTAGGAACATCCCTACTTTTCACCTCTATGAATTCTCAAGTGTCTATTTAAAGAAGACATTACACGAAAACACTTCTCACACTGTGTACACTTGTACAGCTTTTTCACCTCTATGAATTCTCAGGTGTCTATTTAAAGAAGACATTACACGAAAACACTCTTCACACTAGTGTACACTTGTACAGCTTTTCACCTTCTATGAATTCTCAGGTGTCTATTTAAAGAAAGACATTACACGAAAAAACACTTCTCACACTGTGTACACTTGTATGGCTTTTCACCTTGTATGAATTCTTAAGGTGTGTATTTAAAGAACGGGGGGGGGGGGGAACATTCCACAAAAAAACACTTCTCACACTGTGTACACTTGTATGGCTTTTCACCTGTATTGAATTCTAAAATGTATTTTTAAATCAGATTTGGTTGTGCTATTAAAACACTTCTCACACTGAGTACACTTGTGTGGCTTTTCAACTGTATGAATCATCAGGTGTCTATTTAGATTTTGTAATGTGGAAAAGCACTTCCCACACTGAGAAACATGTGTAGCCCTTTTCACCTGTATGAATTCTCTGAGGTGTTTATTTAAATTACATTTGGTTTTAAAACACTTCTCACACCTTGTGTACACTTGTATGGCTTTTCACCTGTAATTGAATTCTAAAATGTCTTTTTAAATCAGATTTGGTATTAAAACACTTTTCACACTTGTGGGACCATTTGTATGGCTTTTCACCTGTATGAATTCTCAGGTGTTCCTATTTAGATTTTGTAATGTGGAAAAGCACTTCCCACACTGAGAACATTGTGTAGCCCTTTTCACTTGTATGAATTCTCAGGTGTATATTTAAATTACATTTGGTTTTAAAACACTTCTCACACTGTGTACACTTGTATGGCTTTTCACCTGTATGAACTCTAAAATGTCGTTTTTAAATAAGATTTGGTATTAAAACATTTTTCACACTGAGGAAACATGTGTAGTGCCCTTTTCATCTGTATGAATTTCCTCAGTGTGCTTAAATCAGATATGGGTATTATGACCTGCATTAATTTCACCTTTATTTCTATGACTTGTTTTTGTTGAATGAAATTTAAAAAACTTGGGTTTTTACTTGAATTAATCATAATGGGGTTCAATTTTCATATTCATTCTCTTGATCATTTATATGTTTGTTGCTACTCTTTGTACTTTTCTTCACAATTTGTGTCGTTATTCTCATTATTTTATGTCACAGTGATGATTTAAGTCCCCACATTGGGTCGGCAGATAATTCAATTCTTCTTTTTTACAGTTCGTGTGTTTCGGCTTTCCTGCACATCGCCATGGTTTCAGTCTGGTCTTTGTAATTCAACATCAGCTCCATTCATCACAGTATTCATGGATTATTCACAAAAACTTTCATTGGATTTAGACTTAATTTGATCAGATTTAATATCAACACATTTAATATCCTGCAAGTCACTGATGTGTTCTGCCTGAAGGTATCCTCCATCATCAGTTTCTGTTTTGATTTGGTCAGGATGCAGATGGGTTACATATCCCAGCTCTGTACTGTCTAGG
The DNA here is from genome assembly GCA_022702515.1 of Ilyophis sp. 1 JC-2022. Taxonomy (NCBI): domain Eukaryota; kingdom Metazoa; phylum Chordata; class Actinopteri; order Anguilliformes; family Synaphobranchidae; genus Ilyophis; species Ilyophis sp. 1 JC-2022. The sequence continues at coordinate 26,667 of JAKUDI010001464.1, forward strand.
CTCTCGGTCTTAATAAGATCCCCAGTGTGGGTGGAAGCCCAGATCAGTTTCTATTTTAATTCAGTGATTGTGTGTGTGTGGTGCACATCATGACCCCCACTGCTATTGCTGTAACACACTCCTGGCTCCCAGTGTGTTGAGTCCTGGTGCAGCACACACCAATCTTTGTCTCTGCATGTGGACAGACTCCAGTCCACTGAGTTCCTCTTCTTTCTGTCTGATCCTGTGCTGACTCAGTGAGCTCTGTAGTGTTGTCTCAGGTGCACCCGTCTCAGACAGACTCCTGCCTGCGGCACATACTGCTGCTCTAAAGGTGTGCAGAAGTGCAGCTCCTGGAGGGAAACAGGGGAAGGGATTTAGCCTTAATGAAAACAGGTCCTATTGAGCAGCTGACACATTCATTACACTTTTGCAGTCTTGCAAATGCCTGACTGACCACAGGGGCGCTCTTGCATTTATGAGGTGGGGGAAACCTTTCCACCTTCCCTGGGTAATACCAAAGTCTCAGGTCAATTTTAAAAACAGCTTTAAATTCAACGGTTATCTTTTTGTGTTCTTTTTAGTGTGTTCTAATAGAAGAACGGGGGAAAGCCCTTTCTGAAGTGCCTCAGAACTGTGCAGGCTTTCATCTCGGTATTATGGCCGTGAGAAAATCAACTTGATTACAGTGACACGACAAATACAAAAAAGGTTGAATGACAACAGAGTATATAAATTATTAAAGGTTTATGCGCCATAAACTTAGAAAATAGACGTGTTTTTGTTCTAGACCGAATATTTTTTCCCCGCGAGTGGGCTCAGTAAATCTGAGGTTTAATGTTGTAAATGCCCATGTGTACGTCAAGGTCGAGTGGCTAAAAAGGCACCTTGCTTGACAAATTGCATGTATTGCTGGCCATCTGTGTTGTTTCACGGATACTTCCTATTGTTTTCCCCAGCCCAAATCACAATAACATGGTGGGCCTACGGTTTAACTTCCGTTTACAAGAACGAACGGGATGCTCATAATCAGGCAGGCTCCTTCGCTCTAAACCGTAGGCTAACTCACCAACTCAATTGTATACCTACCTAAAACAATAATAATAATACAGGTAATTGAACCAAATTCAACATATGTTATAGTATTTCCACATGTTCCGACGTGTTAATTTGGCGTGAACTGTTGTAAGGTACTCAGGCTACAATGTGGATGCTGTTGTAAGCGTTATTAAATCATTTTAAGTTAGCGACATCTTTAACTCATTGAAATCCTTCATAAACATCGTTATAGTGACGAACGTTGGAACCAGTAGGCTACAAAGAATTCCCAATCTCTAAACTTAATTCTACAACTTCCGTGTGTTTAGCAGTTTAGGATTAACAGAAATAAACAGATATCTTGTGTAGGATAAACAGCGAACGTTAAAACTAACCCGATTTGGACTTTGCTTGCTAAAACAAAACCAGCAAAACTAACTGCAAAAGCAACAAGATTGTGGAAAAAGAATTTACCAGTTTCATTGATGAACTCAATTAATCCAAATCAATCGTTTATTTGAAGTAATTCTAGCTAGTGAATTATCCCACGTATATCTTCTTCTTCTTCTTCTTTCGGAGTTTTACGGCAGCTTACATCCTTTGCGTTGCATTACTTGCCTTCTGCTGGGCAACGTTAACTCCTCATTGTGCGTTTAGTCAAACTATTCCCTTCAGTCCTGTTTTTAAGCTTGTGCTCAAATACTTCCTGCCTTTGTCCCTTCACCCGGCTTCCTGTTAGTCCAGGGGGGCTGACTTTCCAATCCAATTTTTCTTATGCTTGCTTTCTTTTCCTAGGCTTTCCTCGTCATTAGCTCCACCAGTGGAGGCCATAAGGAAAGGATCCAAGGATCACATACAGGACGCAGCAGCGAGGCAACGATTGAATAAGCAAATGGAAAAGGTCCTTGCTCAGTAAAGCGTCAGCTGAAGCGACGTCAATACTAATGACGTGTGCACAGCTCTGATCTCACCTGTCAAAAAAGAAGGCTAAACGGGATTGTTCTGTAGCCTATAGTATTTTATCTCAGAGTTGTTTTTGCATGCAAAATGGTATAAG